>BMAT01013750.1:105096-152326 GCA_019649035.1 Elysia marginata | reverse complement strand
ATATATATATATATATAATCTCCCTCGCTCCCTCTCTCTCTCGTGCCCATACATCTAGATGTATGGGCCAATGGCCACAAAATCAATGAAGAAATAAAAACGTTCAAAGTTCTCTCGTGCCATAGGCTGTGTTTGATGTTTCTGTTGCCCTTTCTGCCTATGACTTTAAACTAATGATACATGCTCCTCTCTCTTCTTCGCAACTGTCTTGTTATCTTTCTTTATTAGCCTAAACTTTCCTCTCTCTCTCTCTCTCTCTCTCTCTCTCTCTCTCTCTCTCTCTCTCTCTCTCTCTCTCTCACACACACACATGCACCTCCTTCTATCCTTTATCTTTCTTTTCAGCTCTCTCTTCCTCATCCCCTCTCTCTTTGAAAACAAGTTTTTTTTATTATTTCAAAATTAGGTATAATTATGTAGAGGGGTAGTGTGAAGTTTGATTTTTGAAAAGGCTGTGGTGCTCTGGAAAAAAATTTCCCCTTTTAACGCCATTGTTATAAAGGAATCACGGTGCCATATGTTACTGAGGTCTTATGTCTGACTCTTTGTCATCGATGCTTGTGGTCAAGGCATAAGGATGCACATGTTTGCACTCACATGCTTAAAATAAGACAACTGCATAGGAGTGACCCTGCCATCAAAAACAGAGTGTGGCTTTTTTATGCTCGCAGTGTTCTGGTGATAAAAATGCAAAAGGGTGCCTATACAGTCATTTTATTGTTTGCTGAAATGGTCCCATATCATTTTCTATTACGATCAGGCTTACATATGTATATTTAGGATGTGAAATTTGTTAATGGCGGCACTGTATGATTGAATGGATGATAAAGCCTAACAAATCTAGATGTAGTTCTTCATATTTGGGAAATGTCATTATTGTAATATAAATGATTTAAGTGACTAGGTCGACAAATTTTAAAACGTAAATCATCTCTCATACAATTACATTTTAGAAGTTTTTTTCTAAAACTTCAACTGTAGACTTTTTCACTTTTTCAAATTGCAAAATATATTTTAAAAATCGTTGTAAAAGGCCTAAAAATGTCCTTATTTTTATCTCGCATTCCAAATGTTACCTTGTATGCCTGGGTAAATCTTTATGCTTTTTCTTATGGTGATACCATGCCAAATTTTCTAAGAGGATCAATAAATTTCATTGATTCATTCTTCTCTAACTGACTTAGCATTATTTTGGCTAGGGTTTAACCTAAATCTTAATGCACTACAGCCGATAAAAATAACTTGCATTTAATTTATGGAATTAAATGACATAGATTGACCCCCACCTGTATATATTTTTTCATTCCATTTTTTTTTATTTTAGATTAAGTTGTTAAGATACTAAATCAACATCTATTTAGAAATTTCCCTTTTCTATCTGGGGTCTATGGGCCATCAATCAACCCACTTTTTACAATTAATAATCTCAGTCTCTTGAAAAATCTATCCCGGGGGTGAGTTGGTGGTCCTGGAATTTGGGAATTGGTCCTTGAAAAGTTCTGGAAAAGTACTTGAATTTCATTCTTGACAAGGTGCAGGAACCCTGTTAAATTGATGGTACATAAAAAACAATCCCAAAATTTCTGTTTATCAGTGTAACAGTAACATGACTGTCAATGATAGAGCTCTGGTGTTTCCAACAAAAGCCTAGGTATATTATTGTCTATATTGTGATAGATACTGTTTCAACTGCAGGCCTTAATGTGAAAACAAAAAGATATCTAGCATCATAAAGATATAAAAAGAATTTCTTGTGTCCATGTCACTACTCCAGGATTTCTTCACAGGGTTTTTACGCAAAATTTTTTAATTGATAGGCCTTAAAAGCTGTTTTAATTTTTATAGCCCAAGCTGTTTATTCAGAAGATTAAAACTAAGCTTGTGTAGTATTATTCATGTGTTATGGGAAATACAAATTCTCCAGGTGATAGCTCTCAGATTTTAGACATTCAGACTCGAATTATTGGTATCCAAATAACGTTTTGTTAAAAATGTATATCGATAATTTCTTGCAATTGAATTGTGTGTGTTTTTACTGTGTTTAGACTTGCTAGAACACCTCACTGAGATTGTGATGGAGTTTCCTGAGTCATCGTTGGACAATGTGTTTAGCAAGGTGGTCAGTCCAAAGAGTATGCTGGTCCTGGCCAAAAATCCCTCAGCTGATGTCCGCTTGGCTGTCATCAAGGTGACTTAGTTTTGTTTGAGTTGAATACACAGCTGCAGTTTAGGTTACAAGCAGTGGTTACAAATATAGTTATCTTTCATCTATACATACTGTGTTTCTTATTCAAAGCCTTTTTTTAAATTTTCTACTTGTTATTATCAATGATGCCGACAATAATTTTTAATGCATAACTCTGATTTATAAATATGACTACATAATTTGTGATTTATTAAATGTTTTGTATTTATATTTTTATTTGCCTACCATAGCTCCTTGGGGCTTACTTATACAGGGCTCCTTCCACTCTGATTGATGCCTTTATCAAGATGGATGGCTTCTACCTTCTGGCCAATCAGCTGCGCTCTTTCCCAGTCCATTCGAGTCATGTAGAGGCAGCCATATCAATTCTACTGAGACAGGAATTTGTCTTTGATGACAAGTAAGTATGGTTCACATAAAGTGTTTCATTTTATTCTTTTGAATTACTTTTATATTATACTAAAAGGCTTCATTTGTTAGGGCCTGATAATCTGCTGCTCTCATTTGGGCTCAATCAATTATAACAATTTGCTTTCCTGTATATCGTCTTAGTTGATAGCTTATTTGTTACCCTTTTTTACTTTCTCTACAATATTTAAGGAACTGGGCTCATTACTTATACATTTTTCAGCTTTATTGTTGGCGACTTAGGAGAGCTGACACAGGTACAGCAAGCTGCACCCATCTTGATCTTGTCTCTCATAGATGGCACAGCAACAGATCCAGACCTCTGCAAGAATGCATTAGCCTTCTTGGCTCAGGTACAGTTCAAGGATGTCAATGGAATATCTGTATACCTATCCAATACAATGAAACATATATTTATTAAATACACTAAAACAAAATAATGATTTTATAGAATCAGAGAAAAACTGCTGCAATTTCTAGGTTTTTGTAAACAAAATTTGTAAAAGCCTGTGAATGAAAACAAATTCATAAAAACTCTACAGAACAAAGTTGTTTGTGTATTTTGTCAAAATAGAGTAGTTTTCATTTTTATAAAAAGTGTTCAGTTTTAACTTGGCTCTCTTTATTTTTTTTTCTCTATTTTTTGTTAAAGAAGTATTACTATGAAAAAAAAATTATCAGTGAATACAATACTGTTTTGATAAAAGCAAATCCTCATGTGCCTTACGTACTATAAGACTTTTTATTTTAAGGCCCATGATAGCTAAAAATATATTAGACTTAAATATTTTTGTAGTAAATTGTTTTGCATATTTAGTTAAACTGTGACTGCTGCTTGAATTCTTCCCTTTACTATGTAGATGCTTCAAGCCAGTCAGACCATGAGTACTCTGCTGTTGGATCTTGGCCTAACAGAGACTATGTGCAACTTGGCATCTAATATACAGCGTCGCAATATTGTGTAAGTCTTGTCTCCATAGGCCAGTTTATTACAGACTTGAACCGCACACAGCAAGTTATGAATTTTGAATACAGTTGTATACCAAGTTCTATTGGCAACAATGTTTGTCCCTTGATGGGAAACTATAAATTTAGTAAATCTTTTTTGACTACAAGGTAACAAAGGTTGTGACGTCTTTACACAACCCAGAGACTTTCCTGATGCTTTTCCAACCTTTTGTCATAAAAATAGTTTAAAGTTTTCACACAATGTAGACAATTTATCAGTTTATCTTTATCTTTTGTGCAATTAGACTGTTGCTGTAAGTGCTGCTTTGAAATATAAGACTGATGCTTTCAGTGTTGTTTTTGAATGCAAAACTTTTGTCTTGATTTACTGTATTCACTAAACTTCCATGCACTTCAGAGAACCAAGTCCAGAAGAGGAGCAGCTAACATTGGCTTTGCTGATTGATGTTCAGCACATTTTGTTTCTGACGGCTGTCAATGAGTTTAGGTGAGCATCGTCAACTGACCTGTTAAAATTGACTGACAACCATGGTACTTGATTGTGTTTTTGTGCATTCTTTTTAGAAGTATATATATTGAGGTAAAAGCATCAGCTGTACACATAGAGGATGATTTCCCATTGTCAAAATATTTCCTTTTGTTGCATATTTCAGAGCTGCCAGTCAGTTGTTTACTTTCAAATACTTGCTATACTTCATAATATATGGCAACATTTTGTAGATCAAAGGGAGAAAAATGTTGACCAGTTGAGAGATGAAACTTTCAACAAATATTTAAGAAATCTGGTCAGATCAGTGACACTTAAACTTATAATGAGTGGGTATATGAAAATAATTAGGAAATAAATTTCTCAAAAATCTTTGATTAATTTTCCCCCGTTAGGCTGTGTTTAAATGTTTTCAAATATGAACTTATAAACTGGTACACATTTTCAGTTGGGCGGGCCCAATCCATGCTAGCAACTGTGATGAAATGTTTACCCTGCTGAGAGCCCTGGAGGATCAGGAGTTTGGTGAACAGATGGGTAGGTGCATGGGTTTCACTTTCATTACCTTTACTGTGTAACCTGATCATATGTTGAAGTGACCAGTTTTATCAAACGCACGGCATGGTGTTTATCACGTTGGACTTGTGATCCAGCTATTTCTGGTTCCATTCCCGATTTATCCACACGTTCCTTAGTCCACCCACCTGTTAAATGGGTACTGGCTAAAGGCAGTGCTTCAAATTTGTGGAATGTTAGTATTTGAACTCCTAGCAGGCAGCCATATTGTAATGCTCCAAAAAGTACAAGTTGAATTTGCTTTGGTGTGTATTGGCCTGCTCGGGGAAATAGGTCGTCTTGAGACTGCCTTTGGCAGTGGAAGGCTAAAACCTTTTTTTTTACTCTTGAAGAGATGAGATATTCAAGTTTTAGGCTTCAACAGAAAATACCAAAATTATAGCAACTTGATGGTTTGAAACAAAGTTTTTCAAATCAACTTGTGTAGATCTGTGTGATTCCTTTGCTGTTATCTGTTTAGACTAGACAGATATCAAATCTGATGGTTAAAATTTTTATAAAACATTTGTTTCATTCCTTTGAATAGAAAACATGAAAACATGCACAATAACTTTATATGGAAAAAATAGATTCTTTAAAATTCATAAAACATTTGTTTCATTCCTTAGAGTAATAAAAAAAAAAACCCATTCACAATAACTTTATATGGGAAAAAAAAGATTCTTTAAAATTCACTACCTAAACATTGTAACATTTGCCTTTTAAAACCTGAAAATATAACTTATTTGAAAAGGCTTCAGATATACCAGTGTAGAATTGCAATATTTATTATTACTTTTAAAAAAAATTCATTGTATTATTCTTGAAATAACAATTTCCTTCAATTTCATTTATTTATTCATTCCTTCCTTTATTTTTAATCAGATGGAAGCAAAAAGAGAGCAGACAGAGCTCGAGCTCTTCAAATTTCCTTAGTTGTGAAAATCTTTGCCTTTGTAGAGAAACGCAGTGAAGACACAACCCAGCAGAGCTGGCTCAGTTCAAGCAATGGAGCAGGTAAGATTTTTTTAGCGCCTAATTTTTGTTTTTTTTTCTCATAGTTTGATTTTTTTAGTTCTCTGTTGCAAATTTAACTCGTTTATATTATGATATTTTATATTACCATCATCTGTCATTTCTGCAGTCAAAACCAAATGGGTTGTGGTGTAGCTTGTGGAGGTGAAATGATTATTAAAACCTGCTGTTGAGAAGTCAACTATGTACAGTCTGTTACTCATGAATAAAAGAAAACAGTTCATGAGAACATGAAAATGAAAAAAAAATATTTTAATAAAACCTTCTATTCCAAACATATTTAATCGTAGGTTTTGTTAAAGCTGAATCCCTTATAATTTTTTTTTACTTTAATTATAACACGTAACATATTTTAAACCTTCAGTTACATCTGAATTCCTCAATACTTACCCTGATTTTTTGTTCCTGTTTTTTTCTGATTTTTCATAAAAGTTACATTGTAACTATAACTATCATATTCTGTAATAGAATGACATGATACTCTTGTTAACCTTCAAATTCAATACCTGACTTATTAAGATAGTTTTAATAAGTCATTTATGCAGTGCCAGTCTCTGTGTGTGCATTTCTACTTGCATTTTGTGTGATAGAAGTCAATTATTTCAAAAGCAATATAAAAATAACTTGTGACAAAAGGTAGATTTTACAGTTGATTAATTCTGCGTTTAATTGGAGTAAATCTGATGAATAAATACTTTCTAGCAGAATTGCAAATATTTTTGCTAGCAATGGTACTCTGAAATAAGAGAGATGGATAGTTTAGTCTAAAAATCTTTTTGTAGCCTTTTTTCATTGTCTTAAAATTGGATCTTACTAGTATATGTTCCGAAACCAGGGCGAATGAGTCAGAAGACGGAAATTCTAAGTCTAATTTTTAAAATCTGTTTTTTTCTTCTTTGTTTCTTTACCATTTAAGTCACACACAAAATTTAATATCTTTCCTCAAAATATTTGTATTTTCATAAAATCTTTGACAAATGGTAGTGCAAAAATGCATTGCTCAAAATAGCAACACCTTAGAATGTGAAAATCGGGACATCTGATTCATTCACCCTGAGTAGGAGACGTATAAACCTTCAAAGCTATATAGAGTGACTTCAGACATATTAAAGATGTCAAAATATCTTTCCCCACCTTAAAGAACTTTACAACACTGTAATTACTAAGGTTTGCAACTAGACTCAATTTTTTAGAAAGAGACATATTTTTTAAAATGATCCCCAAAGCTGGCATAAATAAATGTAAACATACAGCAATAGAAATTCAATTTTTTTGCAAACCCACAAAAATCTGTGTTGCAAGAGTTCATCAACTATGTCAAATGTTATACTTTCATAGTGTTATATGAATGATAAAAGTATTCTTGCAAAAATATAACAAGTTATTATATTTTCAGCATCCTTTGTAATTGAGTGTCAATTTCTCTTTCATTCTCATTTTATTCGTTGCAGTGAAAATTATCGATTTAGGAAAAAAAAGATAATTTATTATAGTTCAAATTCCTAATGAAGTCAGCAGCAGATTTGAATAACTTCTCAATAAATTTATTAGACCAAAATTATTGTCATTACTAAGTTTTTATATGAAACCTGTACCATTGTGATATCCCGTCAAGCTTGTTTTGGTTTCCCTTAATTTTGATTTACCTTGTGTGCTCCTCCATTATTTGTAGCAACAGGTCCTAAGATAGGGAAATTGATTTTGAAAAAAAATAGAGTTGGTTGTAGATTGTTTTGTATTTCATCAAGAGAAATTATATCATCTTAACATTTTTTTTTAAATATCAAAGCCTTTAAGTATAAAAATTTACCACATCTCACTCATTCAGAAAGATTTCATGTGTAGTTATGAAAAGCATACAGCATACTGAATGAAAAGGTTTTTCATTTAAAAAGTAATTGTCATATTTACCTAAATTTTATGCCTTGCCATGACTTAGTTTGGGCGGCTGCCCTCATCAAATGGCTGGCTGGTCATGGCAAGACACAATTATTATGCTCCTTAAGAAAAAAAACTCTACAAATTCTGTTATTTTACCCTAAAACCTATAAT
Organism: Elysia marginata; assembly: GCA_019649035.1. NCBI lineage: Eukaryota > Metazoa > Mollusca > Gastropoda > Plakobranchidae > Elysia > Elysia marginata. Next base: position 144,614 of record BMAT01013750.1, on the reverse strand, counting down.
ATAATTTGAAAAGTATGAAAGACATACTATGTCTTAAGTGAAATATAAATTGTAAAAAAAATTACACTTTTTATCTTTACCTTTTTTATATATATATATAAAGAACATTTCAAGTTTAACCGTGTTAATTTTTTTTTTAAAAGAGTTTGGGCTTCAAAAACTTCAATTGTAAAACAGAATAAACTTTTGTTTGTTTTCCCAAACCTTACCTGCTTCAACGTGTGTTTCCATAAGCCATTTGTTTCTACCCTTGTGTGTTCAGGCTCTCTGGAGTGGTCTCACCAAAGACCAAGTCTGTACCGCTCCACTGTCTCCTCAGCCCCCTTCTACTCCTCCCCTAAGCAGCCAAACCCGGGTTCCCTACGCCAACACTCCTTCATGAACAGCACATATTCACCCCAGTTTGCTGCTGCTAGCACCACCGCTTTGAGTTACCAAACCTCTGGCACTGCATACAATCAGTACTCCCTGTCACGCCAACGAGCATTATCAAGCTCTGACATGATGGGCTTCCTCGCAGATTTGATGCCAGAGTCATCCCAGGATGCAGCGAGTGGTATTCAAGGGGTGGACTCAGGTCTGGGTTCTTCATCTTCACCAAATATACCACGTCGTCCAAGTGGAGTTTCGCGTTCTTCATCATTATTGGGTAACCTGCTTGGCCGTAAGCGACGAGTCAGCTATACCCCTGTCTCACAGTCTGAACTGCTAGACAGGTTCAGGAAGATTCTTGTCACAGCAACAGACTTGGCTATAATGTATCGTAAGTTGAACTCTCACACTCTTTTAGCCTTGTTTTTAAATGGAACTTAAAAGATTTTACAAGAATACTCTTCTATTTTTGTTTCATGTAAACCAAAGTCCCTCTTCCCTTCATATGACTAAATTGTTCTTAGAAACTTAGTAGATGAAATAGCCATATAAAATCTGTAAGAGATATGAGACATTTTGTCAGGCCACAGTAACTACTATATGTCTCACATTCTGTCCTAATGAGTCGTCAAAAGGCTTAGTTTGGAGATATAGGCTTTTAAAGTTTAATGGGTGTTCATAAAAAAATTTTTTTTTCAGATAATGATGTTTAAACCATTTCTAAACAGTTTTTACACCTAATTGATTGTCAAATTTCATTTTTTAGGTATTTAATTTTAAATGGTGTTGTAGCTAAGGCCTCTATACCTTTATAGACGTCTAAACTTTAAATGCTGTTTTCTCCCCTTTCTGAAATTTCACAATTCCTAACCCTGCCAACTTCAAAAGGCTATAACTTCATTCTGAAGCATGATAGAGTTTTTCTGTTTGTTGTATTTGAAAGTAGAGAAAATAAGCTTTATTGTGATACCAATCTCTAACTACCTTCCAATTTTGACTCAAGACTCATTTGGACTGGTTGCAAGACAAATAAGGTGATGAGATCCAGCTTCATTATCTGAGAATTGAAACTAATAATCTCAGCACTCACCCAAATTTAAACCTTGTTATCTTAACCTAAGTATGCATATTGCCATGTCATGTTTTTTTAAGTGTGTGATAAGTTTAAACCATTTTAAAGGTAAATACTTTTTAAACAGGTTATAATGAGAACAAAGACCTTGGCACTTTATCTAATCTTTTGCACTCCTTTATCCAAAGCTCGTGAAGAAAGAATACGACAAGTGAAGCACAGAACCCTCAATTACTTCTCTGAACATCAAACACCTTCCCTAGATGACCGGTACTTGAAGCATTTGTTTGAAATGGTCTATCGCTTCTATCAACACAGCTTGGTGAGTTTGCACTTCAGTCAAGAGGGAATTCCATTTAAAATTTATCAAAATCATTTGGTGGCTTGATTAATGAGGGCAACAGTTTTTAAGACAATGCATTTTTTATCTTTTAATCTTTACAAAATTAAATCAGTTTTTTATTTTAGAAAGTTCGCACAAACATTCAAAGCTTTTAACTTTTTAATTATATCTTCAAGTAATTTGAAGCTATTTACCTCTGACTTTTTAAGACTGTTAAACAGTATTTTATGATCAAAATACGTGGTGTGCATAATTGTGTAAATATATCATTGAAGATGAGGAAATATTAATCAATAACTTTATTGATATGCAATGTTCCAACAGATAAAAGACATGAGTTCAAGGAAAAATCGCAACCCAATCATGCATGGAGCCAGAGATGTCCTGAAAGCCCAGGTAATACAGGCTTTGCTGAACACCACAATTAAATATCTTTGATCTTCTTGTTCATGTAAAGGTTGTTTCCTCTGCCATTATGATTTTGACTTTTATAAGTGATTTGTACTATTTATTTCAGCACTTTGATTCATTATCAATTGTGACTGCATTAGTAAGTAACAAAAATTGTCTTATTTTTACCTTGAAATTATCAATATTTTGCAACCATTTGTCATGTGGTAAGTTCGAAAATGAAAGGTGTTGATATTTTGAAAATCATTTGTTTTAAGCTAGTAACTTGAAATTTGTTTGTTCTAAAACCATATTACTTGTTTCTTTATAAGTGAAATATAACTCATTTTAAAATGGTAGTTTTTCAGATTCGAATGTCTGTGATCTGACGTTTTTGAACTGACTGAGGGCAATGACTGTTTTGTTGGAAACTTACTTAAGGAAAAGTAAAATTAAATGAACAATATTTGTCTGCTTCTCAGTTTACACGTCTCCTGCTGTGTCTAATGTCACCCAAGCTGGACTTTGATTTCCGCACAGCCACTGTGGAGTTCCTTATGGCTGAACCTAGAGGGCCAGATGCAATTAAGTCCGTCATTGTGGATAAGCGTGTGGTAGGAACACCAGCAATATTCCAGAGTTTCATGAGTTTCATGAGTTATTGCTAAATCAAGATGATCAACTGTTTTAAGAAGTTGATTCGGGTTTTGCCATTTGTCTGACGTTGCATCAAACAAAACAAGTCATAGACTTAATGACTGACGATTTTCTGTTGTTTTTTTTCCTTCATTTTGATAGAAGTTACTAATGAACACAAGCTAAAATTATCTGGTTTTTTATTATTTTGAACTTTTTGTTACCTCTTATTGTCATTAGAGTTTATGAAAAATAGTTTGCTTTTGTTGTGCATATTCTGTAAATTCTAAACTGTGTTAATTTTCAATTCTATGCGGCAATTACCAAGATTTTGGAGTTTGTTCAAGTGCAATTTCTATCCTTCTTTATCCTCCTAGCTAAATATTTTTCCACTTTTCTAACTTTTTCTTCGCCCTTTATTTTTCTCTTATTGTGATGAAGGGTGTAGAGCTAAGTTTCTACCTATATGACCTGTTGGCTGCCTGGCGAGACTGGCTCAACTCTGCACAGCGTGAGGCTGGTTTCTCCCTGGTACAGATCATGCGTTTTGCAGGCTTCACTATCAACTCACCAGACAATCAGCTCACACAAAGCCAAGTCAATGCTCTTGTGGAGGTTAGGCTTTAGATGATTGCAAAGTCTGATTTTCCTGGCTTCATTTTTAAAATATAATTATAACTTGACATTTTACTTCATGGTATATATAAACAAATTTTGTAAGCTTTGTATGCTGTATCAAACATGGTGGCAACATTTTTCACAATGTACCTTAACTTGTGTACTTTAAGCATAAAAGAAATCAGATTAGCAACTGAGGGACTGGGAAGAAATTGATTTGTATATCGGAAGTAATTTTCAGATTTAAAGACTCAGTGTTTTTTTTTCTTGGAGAAACTTAAAAATTTTAAATGCAAAAATTGCTGAAAATAGAAGCCATTTCTTCAGTGTTTGAAGATACAAATTATCTGCCAAGTCTGATTAAACTAACACCTTTGCATGTTTTTTATGTATTGTTTTAAGGACAAGAAGCTAATAGATGCTAAATACAGAAAGGAGATGGAGGCCTGGTTTCAAAAGAGAGAAGCTGGCAGTTCAAGGTGGTTACATGCAGACCTAAAGAATCGGCTCTCTTGTTATTTATTCTACCAGGGACGATCAAAGTGCAGTATCTCCCATATGTTTTTCACTGCAGATACTGCACTTTGCTTGTCCCAGGCAGTAATATAGTATTGGTTATGTGCAAATGACCTCTCTAAGACCAGAATGAAACATTAGTTAAACTTTTCAAATGCCTTTTGACTTATTTTAAAAAAGAAAAAAATTGCTATATTGTGCTTCACCTCTAGTCCAAATAAGTCAGAAGTTACAATTTCCATTTTGGAAAGAGTTCAGAATTTGACTTGCATTTCTTCCAGTTTTCAAACATAATTTTTTTTTTACAAAACTTTAAAAAAATTCAAAGAAGAAATATAAAGATAAAATGGTGGGGTTTTTTTAATCTAAATTTTCTAAATACGACTCATTGTCACTACTCATAAAATACATTTACTATCACACGGTAAGAAAAAAATTGTTAAATAACTTTCACTGTGTTTACAGGATCACCCAAAAGTTTGAACCTGTGCGCCGACGTGTCACAGAGCAGGCAATGGCTGTAACCCAAGATGTGACCCGGCTACAGATAGAGGAGCGGAAAAAATTAGTGGACCATATCAAGCGTGGAATGACAGAAGAGATTCAGCTGAAGAAACAGTGGCAGGAACTGGTCACGTCACTCACGCATGAGAGGTGAATTGTCATGGAAATAATCTTGGAATAATGCTATATAAGTCAGAGAATGATCAATAGCCAAATAATATTTGTCTTGCAAATAAGTCTAGTGTTTCAACTCTCACTTCCCACAAAAAAATTGATTCTTGAAAAGAAAAAGTTCAAAGATACTCGTTTGTGAAAATTATCATTATTTTTCAAATTTTTTTTTTAAAGTAGGAAAATGGTTTTTGAAAAGTTGCAATTTTTAATTGTATCTCTTGCATCAAGATTTCCTGACAAGTTATGAATACTGCTGACAATAAAAATCATCTGTACTTGTTATAAACATAGAGAGCTCAAAACACGGTCCAAGATGTTCTAAAAAATAGGCATGCTGTATTTCAATTCATACCATTTAAGCTTAAGCAAGATTATTTTTTAGCTCTACTACTTTTATATGCAAAAATGTTGATGGTAGCATTTGAAATAATATATAGAGGCAGGAATATTGTCGTAGATATATGTGCCTGTGCATTTAGTCAGTTCTGTGTACTACCTTATCAATTGAACTTAATTCATTCTTTGAAGTTTAAGTTTTAGTTAAGCTCCATATTTAATGTTTAACCCCCCCCCCCCTCTCCTCATATTTACTACTTACGTGAACCAGGGGTGTGTGGTATCATGCATCATCATACCCGCAAGGCTGGCTGCTGGATCCAACAGAAGGCCCAGGTCGAGTGAGACGCAAGCTTCAGAGAGGACACCTGGGCATTGAAGCTAAATTCTTACAGCCCAGACACCAGCATAAGACAGGTACTTGTCTGCTCTGATCTTGAAACCTATTTTCAAAAACTGACAGGCAAATTTAAGAAAAAAAATTAAAGTAAGGATAAGTGCTTTAAATTTAATCCTAGGGGAAAGTATTACATGAGGCTAACTTTGTGAGAATAATAGATAAAATTTTGGTTTGTTAAGGTGTATCTGTAATGCTTTCTTATCAATCCTTCAGATGCAGAGAAGCTTGACCCTCCCCTGGTTTTTCTGTTTGAAGACGACCATCAGATGTCTGACTCTGCAGCACTCATCTACAGACTTTACACCAATGAAAAGATTCAGTGAGTAAATCTATTGTCTACTTTAGTTGCTTTGTTGTTGGTTTTTTTTTTTTTTGTCGTATGTTTTTGCTTTTATTAGGAACCATTTTTATTTGAAACAAAGGTTAAGAATTTTAATTTTCTTAAAAACTCAAACATTATCCTTCAACAGTTATAACCAGAAGATTGTTTTGTCTGCTTGAGCTCACAGTTCTCCAAATATTTTTGACAACTTTCAGACATACCTGCAGATGTACAGCTGTGTCTCCAGCCAATGAGAGCAAAGGGGAACTACTTGTTGGTGAGTGTTTTATACTAGATTAAGATTGTGATGAAATACTGGATTTACTCATTATTCAAACTTAAAGTAAAGTTGTTTTTGTTGCACATTGCAGTGAAATACCTTTCAGTTCATGAAACAAGAACTGTAAAAATCAGACGGATTTATACAGATTTTGGTTTAGTCAGGATTAATTCAAGAAAAAATCATTTAGGCCCAAAAATAATTTTTAACCAATTATTTTGATTTTTCCAATTTTGGTGAAGCAGGGTTTTACCGTACTGGTAAATCGAATGTGCTTGTAAGCTACAATGCTTGTAAACTCCTTCTGCTTTCTGGTTTATTTTTCATCATAATTCTCATAATGTACTAAATGGGCCCATATGATATTTTTTTTATTGACCTCCATATCATCTACCATCAGTCAATAAATTAACCTCATTCTAAACTACCTCAATTTCTCCTTAGGTGAGGTCAGTATATTCTTTGTTGCTGATGGAGCTATCACAGGTGGTAAATGCACTCAGATGTTGCTAGGCAACTTGGATCAGTTATCCATCACCTGGCCTCACACAGACATCAGGGAGCTACACAAACGCTGGTATCAGCTTCAGGATCTGGGATTGGAGATTTTTCTCATTAGTGGACGCACATGCTTGCTGGCCTTTGAGTCTACACAGGTGAGATTTTACTAGATTCTGAGAATTTTTTGTTTTGCTTTTAAATTAATTTACTGCCCTCTCTCGGTTATAACCCCTTCAAAGATATTACATGTTGAATACATCTTACACCCAAAGTAAGTTTTTGCAGCTTGTCATTTAATAATAATAATAATAATGAAGAAGAACATTTATATAGCGCTTTTACAAAAAGCTCAAAGCGCATTAGACAACAATGACATTGACATATTTCCAATATACATTCACAGAACAAAATAAAGTTAGGACAGATACATTTGGAATAGGTGCGTTTTTAACGCAGACTTGAACTCCTGCGACTCCTTTATCTGTCGAATGGGCAGAGGAAGCGAGTTCCAAATGTGAGGAGCTGCATATGAAAATGATTTTTCTCCATAGGTCTTAGTTTTCACTGTAGGTACAACTAACAAATCTTTACTGCCATTGCGCAATGTGCGGGATGGTTTGTAAACGCTAATCATAGATGACAAGTACAATGGTGCTTTGTTTTGTAGAACTCTGTGACAAAGTGCAGCTAATTTAAATTTAATCCTAGCGTCTACAGGAAGCCAATGTAGATGTACAAGAAGCGGTGTTACATGCTCCCTTTTGTTCTTTTTTAGGATCATCCTAGCAGCATTATTCTGAAATCTCTGAAGTCTCTGAATAGATTTTGAGGGCAAATTAGCTAGTAAAGAATTACAATAATCAAGCCTTGAAAATATAAAAGCTGTTACAAGACACATCAAGGATGTTTTACCCAGAAAAGATGACATTTTTCCAATCTTAGAGATTTCACAATACATTTGTTTACAGATATTTCCAATTTCAACATTGTTAGACAGCATGGAGTCAAAATACACCCCTAGGTTTTTTGCCTTATCACTAAACTGTATGTTTTCATTGCCAACAACAAAATTACCACCTGGCATGACACCTGTTTTTACAATATGTTTTGTAAACATCCTCACCTCAGTTTTATCATTGTTTAGCTTTTTGATAACATCCACGCACCAATCTCCTTCACACACGATTGCATTGACATGACAAGAGAGGAAATTTCAGATGGAGAGCTGAATTATAAATCTGCATATCATCTGCATAAATGTGATAGCTAAGTCCATGAGCCCTGATAATAGAACTAACAGGTTTCGTATACATGGTATAAAGTACAGGCCCAAGCACTGATCCCTAAGGAACTCCATAAAGGAGCTTAAATTTAGATGAAATTTCTCCATTAATTGTAAAACATTGAGTTCTGTTGGTTAGATATGATTAGAACCACTTAAATACAATTCCTGAAATACCAAATGTTTTAGCTAAACGGTCTAATAAAATGAAGTGATCGATTGTATCGAAAGCAGCACTAAGATCCAAAGAACAAGAATTGATGATTTTCCATTATCTGCAGCTGGGAGAAGGTCGTTCTGAACTTTCACCAGAGCAGTCTCCGTGTTATGATATTCTCTGTACGCAGATTGAAAGGGATCAGTAAGATCAAAATTTGTTAGATGGACTTTGAGTTGTTGGAGGACTACTTTCTCTAAAATTTTCGATAAAAATGTCAGGTTTTACACTGGACGATAATTTTTCAAATCTTCACAAGACAAGTTTGATTTCTTTAGTAAAAGGAGAAATGATAGCATGTTTGAATGGTGTAGGAACTGTACATTTATAGTATTTTGCTAGGTTTCTGTGTTAAATCATGGCAAATATTATAAAAGTATATGAGGTTTTTTATTTTAAATAATGAAAAGTTTAATTTCAAAAGTATTGTTTCAGTTTTTGTTCTTCATGTCGTTATAAATTTCATCAAGACTTTTTTCCAACATTCAACACATTCAGAAGAAATATTTACAATAAGATGAACGACTGAAGTTCTTTTTTATTTAAGAAAATTTAAGACCAAGCAGCCTTAGAAAAAGAACCGCATTTCTGTTCATTCTATGCTTCTTTACTCACAAAGTCAAATTGATATAGATACTTTTACTTCAGTCAGAAGGCAACTTTAAAATTTTGGTCAACATTTTATAAGTTTTTTCTCTCCTCATTTTGACAAGAAATTTGAATATATATCACTAGCCCCTGTGTGTCAGTTTTAAAGTATTTGTGAGGTGCTTTCACACCAAATCATTTCTTATGGCTCTCTTGAAATTTGGCACGGCTTCAGGATCGAGATGAATTACACAACATCCTACGCAGTCAGTTAGAACTGCCCAATGTCATCACTGTGGAGACGCTGCAGACAGTGCAACAAGCCTGGCTGGAAGGAGAGGTCACCAACTATGACTACCTGATTCACTTGAACAAACTGGCGGGCAGGAGTTACGCAGACCTCATGCAGTACCCAGTGTTTCCTTTCATACTGCGTGACTACCATAGCCCAACACTGAACTTAACCGACCAAAGAATCTACAGGTAATCAAGTACTTAAGCTTGTAACATTCTCTTCTTTACCTGTTGAACAGAATCTTTATGTTGAATTTTAGAGGACTGGAATTAATCAAACATGAGCAGACCTACCATTTATACAGATTAAATCAGTATTATACTGAATTTTTGGCCAAAATACTAGAAAATACTGATTTTCTGATTTTTATTACAAAACCAGGACTTTTAACTGCTTGGCAACTACCAGTGGAGCCAAATTTCAAAGAGTTAAATTTCCTACTTTTTGCCATTTTCTTTTAACAGTCCAAAAATTATGTTGTCAGTACATGTACCAAAATGCTTTATGGTAGGCCTACATGGATTATAACATGGATCATGGTAGTTTCTTTTTTCTAAACAATTTAAATTATGATGGCCACAATAAGATTGAACTGCTAGTGCTTTTACTAAAAAGTTTCAGAGTTGGTGAGTAGTGGTACATGGTCATACAGGTTTTTTTTAACCTGGAGACAGATTTTTTAGCTCAGTGATACTGGTTTTCCACTTTGAGAAGTGGCAGGTGAGCATGAGTCATGGCATCTCTAGAAGTAGTATGCAGTGTAGAGGGTTACCTTCTATGCATAGCTTCATTTTTATTTTGAGCTAGTAAAGTAGAATTTAGAGTTTCTTTTATGCTTAACTTCAAATATCATGCTCTTTATTTTTATGAACAGTGGCTGAGAGCTTACGTTTTTCTCGGAGTCAAATTTTTAGAGCTTTTATATTTATAAACATTTTTGTGGAACATAAATCCACTTAAGGTATTGCATGAAAATTCAATTTAGAACAATCTGTGTTTTTTTGTTGGTTTTTTTTGCAACAATGAATGTTCTATGTCTTTAATTATTTTTCCTTTTCAGAAATCTGAAAAAGCCAATAGCTGTGCAAGACAAAACAAAGGAGCAAAGATACAAAGACAATTATGAGGTAGTATAACTGGATTTTTTCCAGTTTGGATTTTTTAATTTGTGGCTTTAAATAACATACTAAAAAAAAGAAAGAAAGAAATTGTCCAAATTAATTCAATCCTTTGCTGAAATGGATACCTTCTCTTAAACTAAGTGAGGGATAAAGGCAAAGTTGTTTTTTTTTCTCAAATGGGTGTTGGGCAGCAAAAATAATGTTTTAAAGGGAATGTTACAACAAATTCTCAACACCTGGTTTATTTTACAACAGCAGGTAAATAGATCATTACACTTGAGTAGACCAATAGAGGCTTTTTTTGCTAAGAAAAGTATCTAAGGATGAGACTGTTTATGGCTCCTAAGATGTGTTTTGATGACTTTGATTCAATTTGGCTTCTTCTCAGTTCTTGTGCCAAGAGGCTGGCCGACCCAACAGTGATGATGAGATGATGATGAAAGTCCCACCGTTCCATTATGGCAGCCACTACTCCAATAGTGGTACAGTTTTGCACTATTTGGTCAGGCTCCCACCCTTCACCAACATGTTCCTCAACTTCCAAGGTGAGGCAAAGTTATACCTACCAATAAATAAAAGACATGAAAAAGAAAAAAAACGGTCTTGTATGTCTGTATTTTTGAGAGAGAGAGAGAGAGAGATGTTTTTTTCTTTTTCTTTTGTGGGAAGGGCAGGTGGTATTCATGTCGCAAGTAGCATTGTTGTGTGAATTAGGTGATTTGGATAGCTTTGACTAGTAGATATTTTAACTTTAATCCATGTCCAGATCAAAGTTTTGACATCCCTGACAGAACATTCCATAGTTTGGGTACATCATGGAGGCTTTCAAGTTTTGAATCAAGCACAGATGTGAAGGAGCTTATACCAGAATTTTTCTTTCTTCCAGAGATGTTTATCAATTCAGAAGGTGAATACTCAAAAGCAGATTTTTTTTATATAAAAATACTGCTTTAAATTAAGAAATGTTCCAGCAACACTGCTTTTTTTTTTTAAACTAGATCTTGTCAACACACTTGTAATGTTTTGGCCTTATGCACACAATTGGACACATCATGCATACTATTTATAGGGGAAGACAAAATGGTCAGTTTTATTTTTGTTTTTATACTACATTTTTTATGCTTTAATCTTGGTTGCCTTCTTTTCCTCCAATTCTTTCATTTTTTATGTGTGCATGTGTACCAGGCATGTTATGGTTGTCATAAAGTTGAAAATCCTTGAATACCATATAATATTTCACCATTTGGCCCAACCAGGATAAAAGGTGACAGTCACATTTCCCTGCTTTTGGGAAAACAACTTCAAACTTTATAAATTTATCAACCCACTTTAATCATTTTTAGCATATTTGACGCATATACTAAAAGTTGCTAGTGTGTTATGTCAATAACCTAATAACCGAGCAGCAGGAAAAAAAAGTTAAAAGTTTCAAAAATAAAAGAAGGAAACAAATAAAAAAATATGAAAAACACATTGATACCTCATTTAAACCAAAAATGAAAGCTTCTGGGGTAATTGTAATTGTGAAGAATTGTTGGATGTAAAAAGCAATGTTTAATAAAGAGAAAGAATAATATTGAAATTATTAGCAACAACCATCTTGGTCTTGATATGTTTGTTTTTAACATGTACCATTATATTGTTAAACCTTTTTTAAAAAGGTTTTGACTTTGGTGTTCGCCAAAACGGTGAGCCGGTGAATGATGTACGCTTGCCTGCCTGGTGTGACGGAGATGCTCGCCTGTTTGTGCTGATCCACCGTCAGGCGCTCGAGTCGGCTTATGTCACCGCACATTTAAACCACTGGCTGGACTTAGTTTTTGGCTACAAGCAGAAGGGAGAGGAGGCTATCCGTGCCATCAATGTCTTCCATCCATCTGTGAGTAGTTCTCTCGAACAGTGTAGAGTAGCTCAAAGCTTTACATGAGAATAGTGATAGCAAAAAGATATTGTGACAAGAACTTGAATTCCTTCACTTGCAAGAAAAGAGGTATGCATTGATGTTAGTTGTTTTTTTTGAACCACCTAGTTTGCCAATCAATTTTAATGAATCAAAATAAAAACTGTTACCGACCTGTGACTGACTGGTGCTCACATTTGAATCCTGCCTTTTATCTGTCAAGAGCGCTGAGGTGATATATAGCCAATTGGCCAGCCGTAGGCAAGGCCAGTGTAAATAAGGAGGTCAAGTGCTGTGATCAGGGTCAACCAATTCAATATTTGCCAATTTTGAACATTTTTTAATTTCATTCATAAATTGTTTTTATGCTACAATGAAGCATTACTGTGCAACCAAGACTATAGATTATGATGTTTGGTTGAAAGGTCAAATTTCAATTAATATTAACTTTTCCCTTGACCAATACAAATGCTTAAAAGTTGTTTGGGCTGACCTTATTGTGAACAGCTATCACCACATAAGTTGACCCCCTGACATTTGCATGGCCGGCACTATGCACTAATAAAGCCAAGGTTTGAGTAGCCTTTTGCTTCTTAGCTCAGTGAAAAGTAAGTGTAACAATAATGTATTCATTTACAGATACTATGCTATAATGGAAACTTAAGCTTAAGCTTTTATACATTTGACAAAGTTTTTTGTTATTTTCTGTTTCTATAAGACTTACTTTGGTGTGGATGCCAGCCAGATCAAGGATCCTGTGAAGCGTCATGCTCTCCTCACCATGATCAAAACTTACGGACAGACTCCAAAACAACTGTTCCGAAACCCACACCCATATGGCAATCATAACCAAATACAGTTTGCTTTGCAAAGAGATGAGAGAATTAAATCTTCTGCATATGTGGTGAGAAGCAAATTGATGTACAAGATTTTAAGAGACATGTTCCTAATTATTAATAGCGTGGGCTTTAAAATGCTATGACATTGGGAAGAAAGATATTGTTTTTCTTGTAATTCATATCGGTTTAGTGCATTGTTCTCGGATTGCTTTCATTTCAAACAAAGTTCATTTTTGCCTAAAGCTCTGTTTTTATCTCAATTTCAACTAGTGTTTGGGCTGGAACTCTTAGATTTAAAAAGATATTTGAAATACATAAATAATAATATTCTAAATTTGGCCTCTTGTATTTTTCTAGAGACGGCCAGTACCGAATGTGTCTGGCCTCCAGTGGGGCCTCTATGTGGGCTCTCCTGATCTCCCCCCTCCTGTGTGTGTGGACCTGATGCAGAACTCTGACCTGGCCAAGATGACATCACCATCAGCAGCAGGCGCAGCATCGTCTGTTTCTACCTCGTCTAGAAACCCTGCTGTGATTACTCGCCTGGTGCCCCTGCCTACTGGCCAGGTGTTTGGGGTTGAGAGTAACGCTAACATGTTGCTGCTGCATGGCAAGCAGAGAGGTGAGTCTGGGGTTGAGAGTAACGCTAACATGCTGCTGCTGCATGGCAAGCAGAGAGGTGAGTCTGGGTGTAACGCTAACATGCTGCTGCTGCATGGCAAGCAGAGAGGTGAGTCTGGGGTTGAGAGTAACGCTAACATGTTGCTGCTGCATGGCAAGCAGATAGGTGAGTCTGGGGTTGAGAGTAACGCTAACATGCTGCTCCATGGCAAGTAGAGAGTTGAGTCTGGGTTTGAGAGTAACACAAAGACCTTGCTGCTGCATGGCAAGCAGAGAGGTGAGTCTGGGTTTGAGAGTAACACAAACACCTTGCTGCTGCATGGCAAACAGAGAGGTGAGTCTGGGTTTGAGAGTAACACAAACACCTTGCTGCTGCATGGCAAGCAGAGAGTTGAGTCTGGGGGTGAGAGTAACGCAAACATGTTGCTGCTGCATGGCAAGCAGACAGATGAGCTTGCCTTAAGAAAAGTTTTAAACTCAGAAGATAAAATTTCTAGACCAATATCCAAGTTTCTATGCATTGGCTATTATAAGAATTATTGCTTGTGTTGTCATGACTCTCTGTAAAATAAGTTTGCTGCCATCTTCTGAAATGCCCTTTTCCCCTACCATTGTGTGTATAGGGCACCGCTTTTTCAACATCTTATTTTCAAATGTACTAGCTGTATGTAAAGAACACATAGTGTTTAATGGAAATAGCAGAAACATCATTCAGGAATCGCAATGCCTTTGGTGGTGAAAATTATTACTTGAGAAACAAAGGAAATATTCATGTTTGTGTTTCAACTGGAGTATGAGAATAAAGTGATACTGTTAATGTGAATGAATGGCTATTAGATTTTTATTACAGGCAATAGAGTTACATAATCATCCTTTTGATAAAAATTTGATTTTGTGCCCCTTATTTCTTTCATGCATTTTAGATGTTTTTCATTTCCAGACATGGCAGTGAAATCTACAGATGTTATGTGGGCTGGAGTGGTCACTTGGGGTTACCATGACAACCTGATACGCATCCGCAGTTACCATGACAAGCCTCTTATCAACTTCCTTCCTCAGCCCTTCTTTGGCACTGTAAGTTAGGAAGATGTTATGCACTTTTTAATTATCAAGTAAAATCTTAAAATCGTTCAGATAAAAGCAAGCTGGTAGAAAGGAAAATTAAAAGAATATTCTGCCTAGACTATAAAAGTTTTTGTTTCTTGTCTGAATTAAAATGCTTCCACTCATGGTTGCCTTTTTAGTAAAAATTATTATGAATTCAGTATCTGTTCAATCAAATTTAGTGGACAGAGTATTACAATGGCCCTAGAGAAAACACGTTGCAGTCGAAAGAAATTGGAGAAAAGTTGTCAATTCAAACACTGCAGATTTTAATCCTATTCTCGACTGCAAAACTGTGCTTTAAAGAAACATAAAAATTTGTTGTGTTTTTGGAGAGTAAAAGTAAGATAAAAAAGTTTTTTGTTAGATAATATACTTAAACTCAAATTCCAGGCATTGCTTCATTGCAAGATCATTGTAAGATAGTAAATTGAACCCTTTAAAATGTTATCTTCCTTTTTATTTTTTTTCTATAATAATTAAGCTTCATTGCTGAGTATTTTTATTTCATAACAATGGATTCTATGACAGGTGACGTGTGTTGAGTCGGTTCCCGACTGCCGCTTGCTGTTTACAGCAGGATCAGCTGGCGTCATTGTTGTCCATACCATGACGCACAATTCCTCAAAGGTAAGTAGTCACTGGTTTATCATTATGTGCCTAAAAGTCAGATACTGCTTTTTTTTAAGTCATGAAAGATAACCTAACCTTTGTTTTCTTTTGTAGGGTTAAGCAGATTTTAGTAGATTGTCATGGTAAAAGTTTTCAAGCACACCTTAAAACAAAGTATCAGCATTCTTTTATTTGGACTTTTTGTAAGAAAAAGAATATATTTCTAGTATCAGATCAATCTCATGAAAATGACTTCAGATAAGTTTTGCAGGAAGTCTTTGTTTTCCAATTCCACTTTCAATATTAAATGTTTTCTCAAGTTGTGAATGATTTGCCTGCAAGTTGAGGGAGTATATGCTTGCATATCAATCAGCCTCAAACTTTTGATCCAAAGTTGATAAGGTATAAATAAATAGGATATTGTTGCTTGAAAAATGAACTTTTTAAATTGGATGTGTGAAACTTTGCATTACAGTTTACACTGCCTTATATTGAACTTGTTGTCTTCTCTCTGTGCAGCCAAGCTGCCTGCAGGTGCGTGGTGTGAAGAAGGTCCTGTCAGGCCACAGTGCTGGCATCACATGCCTGGTGGTATGTCCAGCTTTCAGTGTATTGGTCAGTGGTAGTGAGGATGGGACATATGTGGTGTGGGACCTGAATCATCTCACGTACACCAGGTCTGTTTGTCCGGGCATCCATGAGCCGCAGGGAGGGGAAGAGTTCCAGGCTTGCCAGGAAAGTTCGCATCCAGTGACTGCGCTCGGAGTCAGTGAGACGATGGGGGAGATTGCCAGTGTAATTAAAACAGGTGAATTTTGGTTTGTTAAACAATAACTTATTTGTAGGTATTTTTATCTTATTTTATTTGTATTTTTTATCCACTGACCTCTCCTTATTCTGCAACTGGCAGTCTTCATTGTCACTGACACTTCATTTAAACCGTTGCATAGAAAAAACTGGGGTCTTTGAGCCTGAAGTGTTGAAAATTGAAACTCAAACCCAGCTTGATGATGAGAAAGATTAGTAGATCTGTCTGACCACACAAACATAACTAGTTCCCCTAAAAGTGATTATAGATGGCTTTAGGCTGCTTGAGGTAAATGTAGGATCTATGACAACGAATCGAGGTTTATACAACCAAATTGGTGCAACTGAAGAGCTTAGCGCCATGAGCATGCTTTGCAAAGACTAGTATTTAGAATTGAATACAGAGTAACTCCCCTTTGTCAACTCCATAGAGGTGTTATGGTGCGGGTAGTAGATTCTCCTGCCAGGTGATTTTTTTAAACATATTTCCTATACAACAAGACTCCCAAATGACAAAAATTGAGGTAGTACGGGGCTGACTTATATTTTTCCTGACTTGACTCTTGATTTTATAAATTCTAAATGTGTTTTGAAAAGAATATTACATTTCTTGACCTTTTCCTGACTCACCTATAAATTCCTGCCTTTTCTGCCATATTCTGGCACAATGGGGGTTTTGAAATGTTGTTTTTAGCGCTATAGTGATTTTCTCTGTACTTTTTTGTGACCTCCATCAGGTCCTAAGTCTTGCCAACTTCATCTCCATTCAATCAATGGGCGGCCTGTGGTCATGCAGGAGTTGACCTCTGATGTAATCCTGTGCCTTTCATACTCGGCTGCACCAGAAGGCCGCTCCGTCAATGTTGTTGCCACAGGGATGCAGTCTGGTGCCATCAGGTATGAGCACATGTATACTCTTTGTATTTCTTTTGCCCTACTTGTTTCACCACAGCAATCACTGAAGGATTTTGCCTTTTAAAAGTAAACCGAAAGACAAATTTTTAACTTGCACAGAAAAAAAATTTTTTTTTAATTCGTTAAGTTGTATCTGGACGTTGTAGATCAACTGATTTATTACCATTTCTAGGGGCTATTATGCTACTTGAATCTCAAATAAGCGGGAGTAAAAAATAATGTGTAATGTAAATACTATATGCAGCTACTGATCTAAGTTTGTACTTTTAGGGCTGCCTATTTACCTCACGCATATTTTTGTTCTTACTCCTGTGTATCAAAACAATCCTTTTTAACTCTTTTCAAGATCACAAATAATGCCTCCTTCTAAACCACAAAGTAGACCCACCTATAAGGTAATTTCAACGTATGACTATATCTCATCTGCACAAGTTTCTCTCTCCTTCTGTCCTGTCAGACTGTGGAGCAGCTGGGACCTGACCCCACTGAGAGATCTCAACAGAGATGTGCCCATGCCCAGCCCAGTGATCAGGTGAGCTCAACCATCATCTATCTCAGCCTTATTTAGTTCTATGTTCACATATTGACGACAATAAAAGGTTTTAATGCTATGGTATTTGTTTTGCCTTCAGGATTTGTCAGTCAGTATAAATAGTGGAGAAAGCCACTTCGAAATCAGGGCAATTGGCAGAGGTTAGAAGTAGGTTTAAAGTGAAAGTGGCCAAAGAAATGTTTACTTCTGAAGGGATCCTAATCATTGACTGATTGCAGTTTTGGCACCCACCACCTTGCAATTAAAAAACAACTTAGCTTTATACCTTTATATCATTTATCAGTCGCCTTTATGTGTAGTAAACTATTCAAAATCACAAATGTGTCAAACTACGATGTTTTTCCCTTCCAATTTCCTCTTTAAGCCCTTACGATATATCCTGTGTTAGTGGATTAGTTTGAACTATTTTTACTGACCAAAGGTTACAGCAAACAGTAGCCATTACTGTATAGCATTTTGGTACTTTTGGTAGAGGTATCATGGTCCATAAAATAATCAAACAACACAAAAAAACAGTTGCAGTGGGATATTTGGTGAAGAATTTAACAAACTTAAATGAATCAGAAGAAAATTACAGTATAAATACTTATACTGGAAAACTCTCTATATCTGTTTATGTGTGTCTCTTCTTCTATCATTGTCTCTCTCTCCTCTGCCCCCATTTGTGCAAGATAATTTAGTTAACTGAAAACTGTTTTTCTTTTATCCCACCCCTACCTCCTTCCTTGTGTGTAGTGTTGCCTTCTCAGCAGATTCTCAGTATCTGCTGGCATCTGGAGCAGATGGCAGCATTACACTCTGGGACAGAGACAAGAGAGGCTTGCGAGCTCATGCTGACCGCTTCATACCTGTGGTCAGTAGATACGTGGACAAGTGATTTAAGAGCATGAATCTACAGAGCATCCAAGTCATCTATGAGAAGATGTGGTGACTAATCCAGCAATAGAGGAGGCCTGAAGGCTAGCTCTGTCAGCAACAAGTTGGTGTCTTTCTGCCTGCGCAGACATAGAATACACCTTCAAATTTTCACAATTTAATAGGCCTTAGTACATAGACCTAGCTCCTGTGACGGGGCCGGCGTACAGAATTTCCTGTGTAATAAAATAAAATTCTTTATTTTAGTTCATAAAGTGCCTGACTTCTGGGTTTTGGAATGTGATAAAAAGATTCAAATTGATTTTTTAAATGAGTGCTTAGAAGCTGTGGTCATTTGTTCATTCTATGAAAAAACGACCTAGCGTCAATAAGATTTCAAAAGTCAATTACAAGGAAATTAAATTTTGTCCTTTTTTATTTTTGTAACATTGGTATTACATAAAAGTTGTTTAGAATTATCTTTAAAAAAAAAGGGTAGAAAAAGGAACAGTTTGTACATAATCGAACCAAATCTTTTATTTTATATTTACTACCCCAGATCACAAGACGGTAAATACAAAAACAAAAAGAATGTGTACAAAATCATATTGTAGTAAATATATATTTTTAAAATTAAAACTTTTTTCTTTATACATTCCTGTTAACACTGCAAGAATTCTTATGTATTTTGTAAGAGTTCAATTTTGTCATAAAATGTTTTCATATTTTTTTGCTGGTTTACCTAAAGCTAATGTTTTTTTAGTTGCACCTATGCTAGATTGTATTTTGTTTTCTGATTGTTTTAATTTTTATGGGTCTAAACATATGCTATATTTATTGGCTATTGATTTAGTTTTGTTTTGACACTTAATTTTATGTTAATGAGTAGCTTAAAAATGGTATGGAAAATAGCATTATATTTACTTTGTAAGTAAGTTAAATCAATGTATATTTATATATCAAGAACATTTAAATATTATGAAGTGAAAGCACGACTGTTAAAATAGAAATGTAAATGACATAAGAACTATCTGGTTCCAAAAGCTGTCTCTCTCAGCCAACATGTTTAGTAACCATTTTAAAACTTTCTGGATCGGCCTATGATATTGGGGCTTATCCAGAGCTTCCCATTTAAATGAATTGTCTGGCAAAACAAGACAAGTATTTGTCATCAGCAATTTTAATGTGCAACTGTTTAATTATGGGTTGGATGCAAATGTATTTTGTTTAATGATTTCATGACTTGATCCTCAGTAAATGACATTTTTGTTTTTGTTATAAAACAACAAGCCGTAGGATTATTTATTCCTGAATTAACTTCACCCCACACTTTTTTAATAACATTTAACTGTTTCACTCTCCAGCTAAAATATGCAGTAGGACCCAGGGATATTTACAATATGCACTAAACTAAGATCTCATTCTGGGAGAAATTTCTAATTAAGGCAACTCAAGATTAGCTCTGAACTTTACTTTAAAATATATATATATAAGCAGATTATACTTTGTCATATAATTCATTCACTGAAAAATATGAAAGTTTGGCCAGGCTAGTATATTTTGCTTAAGAAATTGAAATTGGCCACAAAGTTGTAACTGGACTTGTAGCTTTGGGGAGTGATACAGCTAAATGTACATTCTCATATTTTAAACCAGGTTTTGCTCCGCACTGCTGTATTTGTGTGTATTGTATTTTTTCTAATCATTAAGTTACAAAAGAGCGTGCAAAATGATATTTGTGCAATAAAGTTCTTTATACAGAGGTACAAGTCTTCCTTTATGGTGCTTGCTGTTGGTAAAGGCAAAAACCATTGCTTTGACCATCACCTCCCAGTATTAAATTACCATTGAATAATAACAATAATAATAATAGTAAGAAGAAGAAGAAAAATAGAGCCACTTTTTTAATACAGCCTAAAAATAACTTGTGTATTTCTAAGTCATTGCCATATTGCACACTGGTGGTTGTGTTTTGCTGGCCATATATTTTGCAGAATTTATTTTTACACTTTCCTGCGATAATTCTTTCAATTTCAAGAGACAATCTTTCCTTTTCTACAGATTACTGTCTCAGTTATGTGAAAAAAAGAGTCGATTTTTTTCCAATGTGCAACTTGTTCACACTTTTTCAAATGGGCAAGCTTTCAGAAGCTCATATGCATTGTTCAACAATTTTACCCAAATCCTTAACTTAATACAAATTTGCAAGGTGTGACCTGCAAGGGTTATCAAGTACATAGGTGCATGTTAGAATAAGATAAAAAGTTATAAAACAAAACAGTCCTCTAAGACCTGTCATGAATTTATTCAATTTAAGGGAGATGTTTTGCTGGATAATGATTATTTTGAATGAAAGATGTAAAAAAAAAGTTTGTTTTTATATACCGGTTATGTTGATATGTTAAAAAAATTTTCATGCCCCAAATCAGTGTTTTTGTCTGTCAAAAGTCATCAGATACTTGCAGACTTTGACCACTTTCACTGAGAGATAGGATTTTACATCAATAAAAAAGTGAAATATTTCTGAAACTGGTGAATATTAGTTTAAAAATTGTATTCATGCGTGTGTCTTGCTGTGTAATGTAATGGATGTTCAAGAGATATTTGAAAATTCATTGATTGTTTAGCAAGTCCATAGAACTAGTCACAATCTTGCTTTGGCTTATGACTGATTGGAACAAAAAGGTTATGAATTAATCTTAACCTACCTAGCTGTTCCTAAAAAAAGTAGATAGCAAGTTTTGAACTTGTAATATTATAAACACATATGCAGAGCAGGGCTGTTCTGTACCTTTATTCATTTTGTGACACTATTTGACATCCTAGTGTATATGAACTCTTACTTTGCCTTTTGTGTAATATTTGTTTAATATTAAAATTATTTATCTTATTACCATTCGCAGATATTTCCCAAAGTAAGTAGTTATTTAATAGGAATCACTAGTATTTTATAGCACTACTGTTTATGCTAAGAAGACAGAGATAAAAGTGATATCCAGTTTTTTCTTGATTTTATAAAATTTGAAGTAAAAGGTACATCCATATTCTTGACGGAGCCAATGGCTGTGTAGGCCAAAAGGAAGTTTCAATCTATTCAATAAAAATGTTTAGATGCAGATCCTCAATTAGACAGTGGTGAGAATTTGTGATGTCGGTCCTTATTAATCTGTTTCAGATTGTGCTCCATATTAATCTGTTTCAGATTCATATCCTTATTTATCCTTTACAGATTCAGATCTTTGTTGATCCTTTTCAGATTTAGGAGAAGATGTATGAAAATGTTGAGTCTTGTTGCATTTTGTAATCAAATCACGAGTAGGTGTGCCATAAAAAGGAATGACTCTTTTCTAAAATAGAGATTTATCAAACTGTAAAGATCAAAAGCAATCTATCCATGGATAATAAGTGAAAATATGTAATGCAACAGGATTCTCCTGCCTTCATTCTGTATGCATATATTTTTAATACCTTAATATGTATTGTGAAATGGATCAAAATGGACACAGTCATGTTTTACTGATTTTTGCTCTCTTTCAGAGAATATTGTCGATTACCAATAGTGGAGGGAAATGATTGCGATACAATTAATATGAAAGATGTATTTATTTTTTGTGTATACAGCTCTTAAGTAAGATAATGTTTTGATGAAATAGCTATGTTTGCCTGTCAATATAATTTCAAAATATATTCTGACAATTTTTATTATTATTCTTTCTTGAAGCAAATAATGTGATTTTTAAAATTCCATTCCTCTTTTCAAAGGTTAAACACAATAATTTATTCTCCCATTTTTCAAGTTTTGGTAGTATAATCTTGTCTTTGCCTGTATACTAGCCCAGCTGAACTTCATTCAGCACACACAATCACACTGACAAGTATACCTTTACCATTATTCATGTTAGTTTTCTTTAGTCTCATGTTGATAAAGGGATTGACTTGAATGGTTTTTGTTTTTATTGGATTGATGAGATAGTAGAGGTTTTCAATTACTTCAAGAGAGATTCTTTAAAAGTTTAAATTGCACAATTGCAAATATGTTATGTCTCAACTGCCATACATATGTTGTTTCACAGTGCCTCCATCCACAGTAAGTACTTTCTCCATTGCTGGTGCCATACACTCATTATGCAATATGAAAGATACTCATTGGCCTATCATATTGTACAGCATTTAACTCCTTCACCGTAAATGGACCCTTGTTCTGTGTTGAAACATGTCTATTTTCATCTCCAGATTTTGTGTTGAAACATTGTTACGTCCATTTTCTTCTTAACATTAATAACAATGTTTAATGTCATATTATATTTATATTGATGTCTTTTCTGCTTTGATTTGGGGTTTGTATCATTTTTGCAAGCAGGAGGTGTCTGTTGGTTCTGGTTTTTTTTATACTTTAATTTTTATTTATGGTTAGCAATTATTGCCATTTTGATTTGTTAGTGGTGTACAATATATTATGCTATATTACTGTAACATAACATGGGAAATGTTTAGGACAGATGAACTTGCGTCTGATGATAATATGCCAGAAGACAAAAGCTTTGATAAAGAATTTTAAACAGTTTACTGTGTGCATGGTCTTTTTGTAGCAGTCTGTCTGGTGAGGGCTGGTGGGTTTTTCCAAATTTGTATGTTTTTTTTTCTTTAAGGGGGAAAAAAAAGCATGTGCCATTTAAAGGATGTACTCAACTCTACATTCCATTTTGAAAATGCAACAAGTTTAAAGGGATGGCTCCTTCAGTTAGTACCTTATAATACTGTTTTGTATATATCTAGTCTAAAGGTTTAGAATCTTGTTCAGTGTACATGGTTTTCACCCTTAAAAGTTTATTTATTGGTAAAAATGACACATGTGATTTATTTTTTAGTGGCAGTTAATTGTCCTTTACCTTCTTCTATTTTTGTAAAGTTGAGGTTGAGGCTACTTTCAGCAGCAGCTAAGAATTATTTGTTCTATCTGCCAGCCATTTTGTAAATAGGTATGTAAAAAGGCTAAGTATTTTTACAGATATTTTCAAGTCTTTGTATATTCATATATTATTAGGATTACTATCATTGTCATTTTCCTCAACTCTCATGTATACCAGCGTATTTTTTATTCCCTTTATCTTTGTCTTTCATCATCTTAGGATGAAAAATCAATGAATTCATTAGCTTGTATTTCTTTGTTGTAAAGATAAATGAAATCATCAACTTTGTCTTTTTTTTGTCATAAAGATCAATGATATCATCAACTTTGTCTTTCTTTGTCATAAAGATCAATGAAAACATCAAATTTGTCTTTCTTTGTCATAAAGATCAATGAAATCATCAAATTTGTCTTTCTTTATCATAAAGAGCAATGAAATCATCTGACAAAGATCAATGAAATCATCAACTCTGTCTTTCTTTATCATTAAGATCTATGAAATCATCAACTTCATCTTTCTTTATCATTAAAAACAATGAACTCGTAAACAGTCCTTGTCACCTGACATCAAGCTTATAAATATACAGTGGGGAAAACAATGAGAGACAATCTCTATAACTGGGCTGGATGGAAGTTGACAAAGCAGAAAAGAGCACATCAGTAATTCATGATTTATAAATTGTAAAGGTTTTTGTATCTTGTACAATATTATTGTCTGCATATCAATCTGATCATGTTGGTCCTCCATGTTTTTGCCTTTACTTCAAATGGTCTTTCTGCGCCTTCATTCCTCATCGAATTTAATTTTTTCCTCTACTTGCTTACAGTACCTTGGGCTTGTATATTTATCTGTAAAGAGTATAATTGTTGCTTTATTCAGCCGTTGATTGTGCAAAGAAATACAATAAAAATCAGAAAATTAAGTTATTTTCTCTTAATTATTTTATTAATATTTTTTTCGCAGTTTTTCCTTTAAAAGTCTCAAATTGGATTTTAAAGTTTGTTGTATTTTTATGACAAAGGATTTCAGGAAAAAACCAACAACATGAGTCCATGTAGAAACCCAGCTTTAGTCTCTCAATTTCATTTTGAAGATCTGATGATGATGTCTATGAGGTCCATCCCAAAAGTAAGTTTCCATCCCTTGTAAAGGAAAAACTCTTCTATGCATGGCAGGTACATGAAATTTGGCATATGTCGAGATGAACTTCTTTGGGAGTTCTGTGCATTGCACACTAGTGTTGAACGCATTTTGCATGAGCTCCCTTTTTCTAAAAAGTGCTCAATCAAAAAGGCGGGCAATGCAAACACTACTGAAAGGAAGAAAATTTTTTTTTTTAAATATGACATTCGCATAATTTAATATTCAAATCTTCTGGGCAAATCAGCTACTGAGATACACAGCCATCTTTTGACAGCTTTGGGAGACCATGCACCTTCCATTCAAATTATGTACCACTACCAGACAGTGGGTGAGAAGCATTTCTGATGGACGTATTGATGTGACTGACTGCAGTCGGTTTTGTGAGGATGCAGGAAAGAGTGCTGTTGAACAATCTTTAACTGAACATAGACCCATATCAAAATCTTCTGGCTGGTTCATAGATTTCTCACAGAGAATCTTGATAAAAAGAAAATGTTCTCCAAATGGGTTCCTCTTTTGCTGACACCAGAGCAAAAATAATGCAGAGTCAAATTTTCCTGCGAATTCCTTCAGGGATTCGAAAAAGAGACCAACAGATTTCTTGATTGATTTATTCATGGGACCCAGAAACAAAAAGACAATCCACAGAGTGGAGAGACAGCGGTGAAAGCATGTCGAAAGTAGCAACCCCTTAAGGTTATGCACATTATCTTTTTCGACACATCGGGTAAATTTTGTGTTGGTTAGTTCCTGTGGGTCTAACAGTCAACAGGCAGTATTACAAAATGGTAATTAAAGAGAAATTAGGACCTACAGTAAGAAAAAGGAGACCTGGACTCCTGCAATATGGAGTCATCTTCCATCACGACAATGCACATGGCCAGAATGGTCGCAGATCTGCTGGAGGAATGCGAGTGGTCAGTTCTCCTGATCTTGCTCAATGACTGTGACTTCCGGCTATTTCCAACAATGAAGGAGAAAATCAGAGGTCGAAGGTTTGAGTCAGAAGAAGATATTATATTATTTTTGCAGCGAAAGAAGTCCTTAAACTGCTGGACAAACGCTCTTAGTCTTACATGACTGCATTTTAGAGTTGGTCACGTCGAATGTAATAATGTATTGAAAACGTTGGTTGGTATGTTGAATAAAGCAAAGAATAAAGGTATTGTGTGGTAAATTTCAAAAGCCAAGCGTCTTTAATTTTAGGTTACATTAACTTACAATGAGAGAAACTAACTTTTTAGATAAACTTTGTAAATTTTGCATCAGGTCTTCGATTTTTTTTTCCATACAAGAAGGCAGTCTACGCCATTGACCAAAATAAAGAAAAAAACATTACTTATCCATTTTTAGGTTAGGAATAAAATATCAAGCGATTAAATAATTAATGCATCGTTCAAAGAAACAAAAAATATGAAACATTCAAAACCCAAGAAAAATGTGTGTGTTTTCTATGGCTGGCATTTGCTGCAAATTATATTTAACATAGCTAATGACCATTATACTTATTGGCCTTCAAAAATAATAAGAGGAGGAGCAGCATAATACATGTAGTACAATGTGTTACTATTAGCAGTGGAAGTACTGGTAGTATGCATACTATAATTTATAGTTGAAGTATTAGCAGTAATACATGTACTAGTAGTGACCGGCTCTGTGGCCTAGCGGTAAGACACTCGCACAGAGATCGGGAGGTGCGTGGTTCGATACCCGGACTAGTCAAACCAAGGACTTTAAAATTGGTATTATCAGCTGATCCGCCTAGTGTCTGGCATTATGGATTTAGAGTACTGTTAATAAGTCAGGTCGGCCCGTTGTCAGGCTAATGTGACAGGGTGTGGTATACGCAAGCGCTCCTTACATCACACTGTGGCAGCACGCTTTCAATTGTCCCCAGCGCCGTCTCTGATAAAACCTCAAAGTTGACTAGCACGTTAAAATTCAAACAACCAACCAACCAAGCAGTTGCTCTTGTCATAGTAATGTGTAGCTATTTTCTAGAAGCCCTTGTAGAAGTAGCTGTGATGGTGGTCGTCGTCGAATAAGCATTGTTAAAGCCAACTACGGTGGTGGTGCCAATAGTGTTAGACTAGTAGTAGTTGCAGTCGTAGAAATCGTGTAGACGATGTGCGTTAAATGCCATCGTAGAAATTCATTACACTCTAGAGAACAAAGAGCGCAAGTGAAACTAGGTCAGCCTCTATTAACAACCATGCAGAGTAATTTAGACAACGGCCGGTAAGTTACATAAAAACAAAATTCACGTTGTTTTCTGTGTTTTTATTTACATGTATACTGATGGTAAACTTAACTAAGATCACACACCAGCACCCTACGGCGGGAGAGGGAGAGGGGAAGAGAGAGAGAGAGAGAGAGAGAAGAGAGAGAGAGAGAGTTGTGTGAAGTGCTCATTTAAACCACTTAGTAAATCCCGGTTTGTATTTCCTTCTCACTCCCATCCCGGCTAGCCCAGAGAGGCGGTAATGTCGTTGGCCGGAGACGAGTTTCCGCCCTTGTTCGCTTGACCTCAGCAAAGATTTCACAATGACGTAGGCCTTTGTACTCTGTTCCAAAGGTTACTAAAAATTCATCAAGAAAAGAAACAGTCTAGCCTGAAACTCAAGCATGTATTTACCGTAAGATTAAGTTAATCAAAGTCACCTGAAACAGTTTGCAGAAAAGATCAACAGTCAATATGGACACCTACCGTGAGGTTTAATGGCAGCTCAGCTCGTACCTTCCTGAGAATAGAAGGCAATGATGCTATTGAGAAGTTATTATTAAAGTGAGACGATAAGAGATCTGTAAGTTTTGCCCTACATCTGCAACAAAAAACCCCTTTCCTATAACCCAGCATTTCTCTCCATGCCAAATACCGAGTGAGATTTTAAAATTTTGACCGCCCAGTCCGGCCACCCCTTTTATAAACATGCATACTGTTGTATTGCCATTTTTAGATTAGGGTTATAACCGTTCACTTCGAAACGTCTATAAGATTTTGAAAACTAGAATGATATTAAAACATAAAATTGATATTAGTAAATATCAATATACCACACCGTGTTAAATTTCATTTTAACTTGGTTTTGAGTACAAAAACTTAAGAAGGTAAACTTCATTGGATTTCATTACAGACTGACCTGACATGACTAAAAATCAAGCTGTTCAAGCGCGCCTCTTATATTCGCATTTTTGCTTTTTCAAGTTTTATGCGCATGAATATTAAAAAAAACCATAGCCTTTAATTATTGCATCTCTAACTCAAATGGTGATAAAAGCGGTCTGACTCCGGATAGGCCATAGCTAGTCTAGCTCTGATCTTGTAGAGGGGCAGTTTGTGATAAAAACAGCACAGACACCCTGGCAGTTTTAACTCTTAGTGGGGCTGCTGCTGATAGAAACATCGCATAATCTAGCAGTCTTATCTCTACTCTTAAAGGAGCTGTTGCTGATGGAAACATCGCAACACTCTACTCTTAGGCTCCTATTTGGGGCTGCTGCTGATAGAAACATCGCATCATCTAGCAGTCTTACCTTTACTCTTAGAGGAGCTGTTGCTGATGGAAACATCGCAACACTCTACTCTTAGACTCCTATTTGGGGCTGCTGCTGATAGAAACATCGCATCATCTAGCAGTCTTAGCTTTACTCTTAGAGGAGCTGTTGCTGATGGAAACATCGCAACACTCTACTCTAAGACTCCTATTTGGGGCTGCTGCTGATAGAAACATCGCATCATCTAGCAATCTTACCTTTACTCTTAGAGGAGCTGTTGCTGATGGAAACATCGCAACACTCTACTCTTAGGCCCCTAGTTGGGGCTGCTGCTGATAGAAACATCGCACCCTTTAGCAGTTTAACCTCTACTCTTAGTAGGGGCTGCTGCTAATAGAAACATCGCATCATCTAGTAGTCTTATTTACTCTTAGTTGGAGCTGCTGCTGATAGAAACATTGCAACACTCTAGCAGTCTTAACTCTTAGTAGTGCCACTACCGATAGAAACAGCACTACACTCTAGCAGTTTTAACTCTTTGCTGCTGGCAGAATCATCCCATCTCTGTGGCAGTCTGAACTTATAGAGAGCTGATAGAATCATTGCATCTCTCTGAGAGTCTGAACCTAAAGAGAGTTGATAGAATCACCGCATCTCTGTGGCAATCTGAACTTAAAGAGAGTTGATAGAATCACCGCATCTCTGTGGCAGTCGGAACTCCCCTCCTTTCACTGCCGCAGACTGTTCTGTTTTTGTACATGAGTCGAGTAGCGGTAATAAACACCCGCAACTGAAATCCGTATG
The DNA here is from genome assembly GCA_019649035.1 of Elysia marginata. Lineage (NCBI taxonomy): Eukaryota > Metazoa > Mollusca > Gastropoda > Plakobranchidae > Elysia > Elysia marginata. The sequence goes on along the minus strand of BMAT01013750.1, from coordinate 116,089 downwards.
GTCGTCAATACATGTATATGTTTTAAATGTCTTTTATTTCCCTAGTATCAATTAGTTGCCAAGTGTATAAAGAAAATTGAGGTTTAGATCTTAGCCAGTCTTTCCTACTTTAGATTCAAATCAAAGTACGTAGAAGTATTATTCTCAGAGTAACATGAGATTTCTTAAGATATCCTTGAAAATGGTATGCCCAAAACGAACAAATTGGTAAGCGTGACGACACATTTAAAATATTTTTAACAAAAAAATAAGACTGTCCCACTTGTTTCCAGCGTTTATTTATAGAAACATTGACATCACATTAAAGACAATAATGCATTATGCAAGCATAGACATGATGATGATGAAAAAAATAAAACATATGAAACCGAGGACAGCAAGCTTTTGTGAATCAATGGAAGATAAGATTACAAAACAATGAGCATTGTGGAATGAAATTTACACAAAAATAGCACCAAATAATTCCTTTGATGAAGAAACTCAAGACACACTGCTTAGATTGTGGAAACAGTAGCGAGCTCACAACATCATTGACAATTGCTTTTTTTTAAAATCAAATTACAGGTTTTACACAACACAGCTGTGCGGTAGAATTTAAAGGCTTTGTATTTGAAAAACCCTCATAGAACAATCAGTAAGTTTTGGTTTTTTTTTGCACTCATGTTTCAACTCGCACAAGTTGATTGTGCTTCATGTCACTTTATGATCCACTCAAGATGAAGCTGGCAACTCTTGGCTCTCAAAACTCAAGTAACTGTTGCACGTCAAAACAATTTAAAACACTTTCCCGAGGTGTTCAGTAAACAAATCATGTAACGCCCAGGTACTGCCACATTGTTAAACTTGATATTTGATAGTCTGAAATTTGAACTCTCATGACTCGAAATCAGTGCTAATGGGTCAGATGTCGCAACATAGCCTTGATATTTTGAACAATGCATTTTGCTGAGCTTCTAAACGTTGAAAAAGGCATGAAGTTAATAACAAATTATAAGATGTTTAAAAATGTTTTATTTGAGATCTAGAGAAAAAGAGAAAAAATTCTTTTTATTTTAAAGGTTCCTCAAACTAAAGTTTTTGACATCTGAATCATTTGAACTGGTCGTGAGATGAATCACTCTAGTTCATTGACTTGATTTTATACTCATGTGAGTAAAGCCAAGACATTATTAAAAAAAATACATATGGAATGTAATGTGGGCAATATATACGCTGTATTACAGTACTTGGGGAAACCAATCAATGAAAAAAACACATAATACATAAGACCTACACCTCAAATTTTTAATATGAAACTGGTTGCCCCCTATCATCTATGATCAAATATGGTAACCAAACATTTACCCCCTATGATCTATCATAAAAAATAGTAACGAAATATTTACCTCCTATCATTATACAAAGAAACCAAACATTGTTATTTCTGAGCTTTGTGTATGGCAAAACAGGTAAATATAAAATGAGTTTGACATGGAGAAAACGATGCTACATTGTTTTCTAGTTACACTTAAGACTTGAATTCAGTTACACTATAACTGTATAAGTGCCTCATTGACTGTCGACTACGGATGGTTAGATTGGAGCTAATGTGTCCAGCAAAGAAAAAAATGCAAGGTTGGGAATTTTCAGAATCATGATTGAACTTATGCCCCCCCCCCCCTGTCTTTTATCTTCCTCCCTTTGACAGGCCAAAGACAGCTTTCAAATAAACGTAAAATAATAAAACATGGTATGACCTTGCGAGACTGATACAATGTCACTAATAACTAGCGAAAAATTGGATCGAACTTGAGCAACCTCTCCGCTGTTTATCCTCAAGGAGCAGGCATCTTTCAGCTTTCAAAAGTGTCCTTTTAATTCAGCCAAAGCTTTTGCAGGAAAAAATATAGAAGTAGACTAAAAATCAAATGTACACTATTCAAAAACCCTCTAAGTCAGTCATGAATATGAGTATTGTTACTAAATTTTCTGTTAAGGGTATGTGTATACTTCCTAGAAATTAGTATCAGTCAATTTCTATTTCTTATGGTAGATGTAAATAAATAAATAATAAATATGTTTACAGTCCTCCACCGCTGAAGGCAGTCTCATGACTTTACATATTTACCCCAGCAAGCCTACACACACTAGAGCAAATTCAATCATATTTCAGAGCATTACAGTAGGCAGGCTGTTAGGTGTGCAAATACTAACATTCCACAAATTTCAAGCACTGCCTTTTTCCAGAAACCCATTTTACATGCGGGTGGACTGGGGAAAGTTAGGGTAAATTGCCTTTTCAAGGCGTTTGCAACATGACATAGTCGGGAATCGAACCCACGACCTCCAGATCTCAAGTCTGATGATAACCACTGTGTTATACTGCCCCTATAGTAGTATGTATCTTCATGTCAAAGAATGCCCTTTCAACATTATTCACAAAAGCACTCTTCAAAATGCTGAAAATAGGCTTTGAAAACAAGAAATTAACAATGCAAGCTTGATATAGAATGCACCCTCTATTTAAAAATAAGTTTACACTCAATACAATAACTGCATGCACTGTGTTGGTTGATTGTCAACCTTGATAAAAGCCAATATCAAGCTTTGAAACACCCTGGTAAGGCACGCTGTGCTTTGGTATTGAAGCTCATTAGTGACCTAAGCAAGATAGCAAATAATTTCCTGACACAGAAAAAGTCCTAGTTGTTTTCCATTTTGCTATGGTGAATTTGTAGAGTAATAATAGAGCATTTCCAAAACTAGAACAGGCAAAGATTTTGCTGAAAAGAAAGTGTTGTACAGAACATTTACATGTGATTTCAGATTTGAAATCATCAAGGTATCAGGTTTTCTGATTTTTTTACAGCTATAATAAAAAAAATTATCCAAAATTTATAAGTATGAGATTCACATGTTTTCTACTCCACAGTTACATTGTGAAAATAGTGTAAGTCTTAGAAATTTGGAAGACAAATTAAAATTCCTGAATGGATGATTTTGTTCTCTCCATATATTTGATGTAAAATGTATATGTAGACAAGCAAAAGAAAAAAAAACAATGTCAAGGCCACAGTGACCAGGAATAAATGCCAAAACTAACTTGATTGAGGTGCATTTTATGTTGCAGAAATGTTAATTTTGAAAATCAGAGTGCTGCCATGTTGTACATGTACATTGTAGATAAAGTTTATAGGAAATATAGAGTTTTAATGCAGAATGCAGACTATATTAACAGAAGGCCCTGTAAATTCCTTCTAAATTCTCAAGAAAGCCAATAAAAAATAATTAGTTAAAAAGGAAGACAAGCGCATTACAGCATCAAGTAAAAGAACAAAAATGACTTAACTGAGATACAGAGACATCATTCCAATAAGGAAGACGAGTAGAAATGTGAAAATTGTAAGGATGAATGAGTGGAACAGGAAGTAGATATGTCTTGCAACTAATCCAAATGAGTCTTCAGTCGAAATGGGAAGGTAGTAGGATATTGGTATTACAGAAAATCTTATTTTCTTCACTTTCATGTATAACAAGCAGAAAAGCTCTATCATGCTTCTGTATGAAGTTATAGCTGTTTGAAGTCGGTAGAGTTAGGACTTGTGAAATCTCAGAAAGGGGAGAAAACAGCATTTAAAGTTAGCCTTAGCAATCATACCAATTAAAATTGGACACCTAAAAATAAAATTTGAACATTAATTAGGTAAAAAAGACTGTTTCAAAATGGTTTTAGAATCAATATTTAAAGGAAAATTTGTGACTTTAAAAACTCAACTTTAAACTTTATAAGCATATGTAAACCAAACTAAGCCTTTCAACTTACGACTCATTTGGACAGAATGTGAGACATATCAATATCATGATATACAAACTGCAATAGTTTGGCAATAAATTTGAAACAACAACAAAAAAGATGTGTGAGTGGGAATTGAATAGAAGAAAGAAAAACAAAAACAAAAGAGAGAGAGACGGGTAGACAGAAACTCAGATAACTGCTTCAAAAGGAGGCAAATAAATTGGAAAGGAAACAGAGGTAGGCAAGGGATGGTCAAGATAGATTTTAATGGTAGAAAAATAAGAAAACCAAAATATAATTATACATTAGCTATTGATGAAGATCACAGGTACATTTCCCTAACAACGTTATTTATCAATCTCTTTAATTTTAAAAGCTCAGTTGGTATATTGTTGGCAAATTTTGAAAAAGTTGACTCTCTATTCAAGTAACATCTAAATGAACAATAGCATTGCTAGCATTTTCATGTAAAATGCTATAGAAAGCTAGCGTTTTTATACAATAAACTTGATTTTTTTTTAAAACTTCAATTTGTCACTAGCAAAACTGGACGCCTTTTGACACGTTTTTTTGCTTGGCTATATTTCTATCATTGTCCTACTGATGAGTGGAGTTCACAGTGTTACTAATCTGTAGGCGTAAAGCTTTGTCCTAGTTATAAAAACTTTAAATTCAAGACTTCCTCATGTTACAAAAATACATGTCCTTGTTTTCTTTTTTGAAAAGGATACATGATTTTTTAAGCTAAAAAGTAAAAAAGAAAAATTTTCTCAAAAATAAATATCTAGACTAGTGACTGTAACAAAGTGAACTGAAAGTCAGTTTAAATTTCAAAGCCATAGCCATTTGGCAAATAACATTTTCAAAAATGACAAAAAGCCATTACAGGTATCTAAACAACATCAGACCTGGCAGAGCATGAAATTCTACTTTGAAAGAAAGTCAAGTCATTAAAACTGTAAATTTATGATATGTATGCTATATGCTTCCCTTTTCAACAGTGCAAAAATTACACACTAAGGCAATCTTTTATGACATCAAGAAGATTAAGATCTCAATAACTTTTCTGGATAGAAGGTTTGAAAACATCCTTACAACAATCCTAGTTTATACTTTTCATTTCAAATTCATTTCAACACTGAGACAAATGTGTACAGTTTGATATTTTTTAAGACAGCAAGGCACAAATTGCATCATAGCAGTGGAATATTTTTTTTCTGATGAGAATGGTGCCCTTTTGAAAATGGCTTATGAAACAGTGAGACATTTACAAATCCAAAGCACTAGCCCAGCACAGACAAAGGCTAAATTTATTATAAGTATCACATCCAGGGTGAATAAGTCAATGTCATATTTTTTGTTGCTGCTGCTTTGAACAAAAAATTATTCTGAGCTTTCAAATGTCAAAATTTTTTTATAAAAATTATGAAAATTTGGTTCAAGGATATTTAAAGTTTTGTTGATTTAACAATTAGAGTAAAAACATAAAAATATAAACTTAAATGGTGTTTTCTAAAAAAAAAAATTTCCGACTCATTCATCCTGGACGTGATACATGTTTTTTGCAGCCAGTGAGTCAGATTCAAAATTTAAATTAAAAGCACACTTTTAAAGAAGTTTTAACTATTTCTCTTTTTTTTTTATTATTCAAATCCATGCAAATCAGAAAAACTTCTTAAAATCTAAATTTAGTGATATATTAAAATACTTCGGTCATAATACCTGCACCTTTAGATATGAAAATTCTAACACCTGAGTCATTTGGACTAGTGTGACCATTAAGGTTATATCTAGAATCATGAAAGTCAAAAACAAAAAGGCAGAATCATAATCAACTTTCTCTGAGTCTGACATTTTTCAAGACTCAAAAGGTGTTACTTTTTACTTTTGTTCTTGTGTTTTCAAGGGCACATTCTTAAAGGAATAGAAGGTATCATTTTTTTTTCTAGGGACCAGTTAAGGCTCACAGGAACTATTGTTGTGCTTTCACAGGCACAACCTGGCTTCAGGAGAAAAAAAAATTGTTTTTTTTTTCTGGAGAACATTTTTTAAAAAGCTCATGAGAACCAAACCTCACCATAGTATGAGGAGAAGCAGTTTGAAATATATAACAAACACAACACCGATTGAAATGATTGTAAAATTATTGATTTTATTGACATGTTCAAAGCTGAAAGGCAATTCAAGCCTAAATATATATAACAAAAATAAATGTGTGTGTTTCAGCAGTTCTACTTAAAATAAAAATCATAATGGCATTCAAAGACAGTGTCTTTAATTCGCAACAAAATCAATAACAATAGAGCTATGAATTATTTTATTTCAACATTCAAGTTGTACAACATTTGACCATTTATAACAATTTAGCAGATGTGGCACATACATTGCTTATATTACTTCCAAACTTTCTCACAGTCTTTACCCTACAAATTTGACAACATTAAACATTGAATTTGCCACACCATAATTTAGAATGAACAAAACTATGAAAGTAACGCTTGACAAGTAATTGTTCATTAATAGCCAAGTATATGAAACAAAAAAGCAAGGCAATATCCATGTGAACACTGCGCTAACAAACTCAAATATCTCAGAGATATATGCCATTTTGAGATGCACACATCAAAGCATTCCTCAGATCATGTCCAATCTTATGGTAGAAAAATAATGAAAATGCACCAAGATATTTTTTTTCTAAAATGCAAAACATAGAAATAACATATCAAAGTAAATGAGATATGTCAGTTAGGTCCAAGGTCAAGTATTTAGAAATTTTAAAAAAAAAGATATCCAGAGGCAATATGACAGAAACCTTTGGCCACTTGTGAAACGGTATTGATATATTTTGACCATGTATGTAGTTTTTAAGTAATCATGGGTATTGAACTACTATGATGTTTATTTGTTAAATGAAATTGATAATTCTTTAGTCATAGGTACACTGTAGGCTTGTAGGTTATTTTCTCATAACATCAGCAAAAGTTGCAGATTTGTCATTTTTCAAGTTAAGACTTTGGGTTTGAATAATAAAAAAAAAATTGCAATTGAAAGTTGAGATGTAGAGTAGACTTGATTTAAGCACAACATATACTTAATAAATTCAAAATAAAGAAGCAAAAGAGTACTCTAACTTCCCTATCCAAGCAAGATAAAATTGCTTCCTTGTCTATTGAAATAAGCTATCTAAAAAGACAATTCCAAGTCTAAAGGTTTTTGGTACAACACAGATTGACAATTAAAAGTTTATGCATTCAGTGGTAAAAAATTACATTTTTCCATTGTCATAAAAACAATAAAGATTATTCACTACTCATATTCAGTTCAAACTTTACAACAAAAAGCGATAAAGTCATGCACGTTGCCACACCAAGCAGTTCTCTTAGCAATTTGAACATATTTTACAACACCTATACAAAACATGTTTTTCAACATTTAAAAGAATAACAATCACCAGGCACCACAAATATTGCACAATCCAGATCACTAGCATATTGATTTTATTATCTATTAAAAAAAAACAACAAAGCAAGAAAAATTATGAAAAAAGAACAAAGTGGTAGGTTGGATCTTTCATCTCTTTCAATGAAGAAAAAGTTTATTAAGCCAAAAGGCAAAATCGAAAAAGAAGCTTGAACCAAAGAGCTTCACCTTGATCCAGCTTTAGAGAAACTTACTCTTGTGTCAAATGTATGATACAATCAATACAAAATTGTCTATCATAACTGAAAAATGTTAATGTTACACAATAAACTGTACCAGAACCAATAATGTAAATGCAATGTGGCTTTTATGAAACTGATAATGCATAGACCCAAGAACTTGCATACTTTTGGGTGAATTGCTATATACTTGTTATTTGTTGCAGTCTGGTAAGGCCTGATTGGTTCACAATTTTAAAAAAAATTCTTAAGTATAGTTGAAGGCGGTTTAGGTTCCAAACTTACAGAAATGACAATTCATATTTATAAGTAAACATGGCGAGAGGAAGTCTGAAGGAATATCAGGTTATAATTTGTTAGAAAATTCAAATCCAAAATTTGATGACATCCATGGAAATCCTTAATCTTGCACAACTACTCATTTTTTTCATATGCCACTTTCAGGTATGCACTAAATAAAACTTACAATTAAAGAAGACACAATATATGACAATATGCCTTAGAAGAATCAGATTTTAAATATGTTTGTTCTTGTGAATGTTTGTATTGGAGGGGTTTTATGACAGAACCCATTGCAAGCTATTTTAAAAAAGGTAAGAAAAGAGCAAAAACTATTGATATCTTTCTCCTTGTCTTTGAACTTTTATTTCAAAATCCAGGCTCTTACACCTACAATATGACCATGTGCAGAAAAAAATGATATTTCTAACTGAATGAGAATCTAGAAATACATTGTTTTCTCAAAATGTTAAAACTGGGTATAATGCATTTTGTCATGAAACCCTGCATTTGTTTATGGCACATTTTGACATAATTGTATCTCTCAAACAGTCCGAATGAGAAAAGTTTAACAATTTTTACACTGCAATGAGATTTGATAACAATGCATATATTCCTGAACTTCCAGAATACCTAAAATTTATAAAAAAAAAATTTGAGGAGGGATATTACAGCATCTTATGAAATAATAGAGAAAAAGACACTTTGGTAGGTGTATTCTCAAAGTGAAATATTTTTTACATTTGACTCCTTTGAACTCATATTGCCTGGAATATCCTTTGTGAAAAAAGAAGACATATAATTATTATACCAAAGCATTTATCACCTTTGTAAACCTGATAAACATTAACTGCCGGCCAACAGCTTAATCTGAAAAATACCACTGCTCATTAATTTTTATAATAGGTAATTTGATTGATAGCAGAATGATTTTGCTTGTTACTGCTACACAAATTTATGTAGACATGTGCCAAGTGTCAAGTTTAGCACAAACGAAAAAGTTTAGTCCTGAAAAGAAAGAATTTCATTTTATTCAAATTAGGGCCTAGTGATGCAGCTGCTGAAAAAAAAAATCTCACTTGTATTTGGGGAAAAAAGTCAGGTCATTTTCGTTTCATTACATGTACTTTTAAGTAGATTTCAGTGAATAATTTTGATTAAAAAAAATTCTGTTAAAGCAAGTAAAATTTGTTTTCCATTATTAAAAATATTTTTTAAAAGTTAGGCAAGCCAAAGTGAAATGAGGCTCTTGGTAAAAAAAAAATATCAACAACAAATTTTACCATTTGCTTTTTGTTTGCATAAAAACTTCAATAGTACATTCTTAAAAATAGACCCCTCCCGTTTTTCTAAAATACAACTTATAAATTGTATAATCCAGATTTTGTAAAATATATAATTAATTTTATCTAATTCTAAACGACAAATGATTAAGTCGATCAGCTTTCACAACTCACACTTTCATAATCTTTTTAAAGATAGGAAATAATTTAACCATGTTTCAACTTTTTCTACACTGGCCCTCTTTCATCAGACATTGCTATGATGAAATGATAGTTTGATGAATATGGTGATGTTGTAAACGAAAAAGTGTTTGTCTTACTTTCGTTGGAGGTAGAAAGAGGTTATAAAAATTTGTCCTCTTATCATGTGATATTATGAAAGATTGCTCTACGGTTGCCGAAAGAGTGTTGACTTTGATTAATGGTATAGTTTTTCCTTAGTAAAATCACCACCCGATGACTTTTTTCTCAAGTTTGAATGGTTTATTCTATTTCACTAAGCATGCTGGTCAGAGTGAGATCAGAGTGGGAGAACCAACTGCATCACTACCAGAGGTGCCACTGCCTGCCTCACTGGTTGCAGGGTTGGTGCGGACAGTGAGACCACTCACTTGACTCGAGCAGGACAGACCTGTGATAGGTGTCAGACCTGTAGAGCCATCCACCATGCTGTCCAGTCCAGGGCAAAACAGAGAGGAAGGCGTGATGGATAAACCAGAGGTTGGCGTATTGATGGTCGCAGTGCCTGGAGTGGATGCCGAGTTTGTAGTGGCATTTGCTGCATCAGCAGAGGCCTGCAGCATGCGGGCACGATTACGCTTGATGAGAGGGAGGGAATTTGGCCGAGATGACGCAGCCAGAGATTCTATGTGTCCCCCTGCCACAGCTTGAGGCGACGGAGCTGAGAAGGATGGAGGGGACGGCTGGTAGGGCTGTTGTTCTGGGATAAGGTGTGTGGTACTGGCACTTGTAGTGGTGATCAATGTGCTGTGGGAGGAAGACGCAATGCTCAGATTCTGTGGAACTCCATTCCTCGGTGGTGGGGGAGACAATGATGGCCTTTCAACTTTGACCTTTACCTGAGCAGCTGCTACAGCAAGATGTCGGTGTGCAACCTTGCAGACAGGCTGGTGGGCTTGAAGAATAAACTCCAGCTGGTCCTTTTCTTGTTGAAGGTTTGCTATTTCTTGCTCTAGTTCAGACTGCACTCTCTCCAGCTCCTCTGTTTCCTGTATGAAGGATATAAATTATAATTATAACAATAATGATAGTGTGAAGAGGACTACAACTGACTGCATTCCCTACCACAGCCTGTACATCAATAAAATGTGTACCTTATACAAAGATTTTCCTAACGCTTTCTCATAGAAATAGATTGGAGCCACAGCCATTTAATATCTAAAGAATGAATTTGGTTCATATTACTAAAATAAATTTCTACACTGAAAGGAAATAAAAACTATGTGTCATTTTTATCCTATCCCTACGGATGTTGATTGTTTGATAAATATCCTTGTAAACATTTAATTTGTTATCTGCAATACCAAATACAAGACGACCCGAATCAACACAGTAATATAATCACATTTGGAAAAAGATTATTGTCAATGTTGCCACTGAAATAAATGTCTGATCAAATAATTGAAACCGGAAAGTAATAGAAATTTTTAAAATGTGGCAGTTTCTTTAACATGCATTACCTCAACCAGCTCATTAGTATGATCCACACGACGTTGACGACATTTTGCAGCTGCCAGTTTGTTTCTCTCCCGCCGTACTCTGCGTCTCTCTTCCTCTTCTGGTGGCAACTGTGAGCAAAAAAATTACGGGATATGGATGTGATGAGTATTTAAAACTTACATACAGGTTAGTTTTATTTGTAACGTATACTTATTCAAAAAGAAACATATGTAAAAAAAAATCATAAAAGAACAATAAAATAAATCCATGCAAAGTTGTTTTTTTCAACAACTATGTACAAGAGTTTTTGTTCAATA
>BMAT01013750.1:86595-105050 GCA_019649035.1 Elysia marginata | reverse complement strand
GAAGCATTGTATCTAGAAATTAAACACAACGAATACACGTCCTTGAAGGTTTATGAACTATAAACAATTGTCTGCTAAGCGTAACAACCACCATATAATTTGTATTACATGTTTTAGCGGGAATCTGTCGGCAAGCAGGTGAGTCATCAGTCTGACTCATCCACTCGCAAGTGTTACGGTAATTCCAGGCCTGACCTTGGCGTTCTGAGGATCTTAAATCCTGGTTGAAACTGACGCGATCCCTACTGAAAGTACAACTTGGTGTTCCCACCCACCCGACCGTGGCGTATCACATGACCCGTCTAAGAACACCGACCCCACGACCCCCTTCTCCTTCCCACGCCCCTTTACCCTAGCGTTCGCTTAAAGTCCAAGGCGTATTATCAAGAAAAGAAAAAAATAAGGGCAGGGCACTAATCCGGATAACCCTCTTTCGACGGTTGCATCTCGGACTTTCCTAAATGCAGCGGTTTGGTGATTCGGGTACAGTGCAAGCCTAGCTTGACCTGAGGAATTTCGCACCAGACTAGACCTATACTAGCAGACCCTGTGCCTGTGGACTCGTGCTGCGGCGATGACAAATCACAACGGTATGCGAATAGCCTAGGTCCGTAATCATCTGCCATTTAACACAGGATAAATGTACACAACTTAAAAATATCTCGCAGACAGGCAACGGGTTGATACAATCATATAATATGTGTAAAGACCAAGGAGGTAAGGCGAGAAAGGGCTACTCACAAAAGTAAAGAATAAAAATAACAAGGGGTGGGCGAATCAATTTACAAAATTTTAAATTTTCGGTGAGTACCCGTTGTGTAGATTTTTGTCCCGCACTATTCCCAAGCTGCTTTTATATACTGTACTCTTTAATGAGGAGTCATATATCATACTTATGGGGCGAAAAGCTCCACGTTGCATTGCTCATAAAGAGGTGACATTTAAAATCCGGTGGAATCGGATCTGGTTAAGCAGGGGTTACAAATGCCTGCAAACTTTACCGGTTTTGTCCGTAAACATTGCTGCTGTTATTTACTATGTTTTAACTTCATCATTAGCAGAATGGTTACAATCATTATGGGTGCAGGTGTTCGTCATTTTATACGCTCGTTAGTGTGCTAAAACTAAGCTAGTCCCTTCACTACTATTCAACAGGTGGGCTGTTGGATGACACGACCTAGGTCCACAAAGTCGGGGGTTGCTAGAGTTGTTGAATGATCCCACTATAAGCTAGATCTGGCTACATTTTTTGCGTAAAATTATTAAACTGTTGGTGGCCGGGCCAGTGTAGATCTAGAAGACGATTTTGATGTTTGAAAAAGAGGAATTAACAAGTTCAGCAGAAGACAGTCAACCTTAAAAAACAAATAAGGTTGCACCAGTAGTAATAAGGTTCGTATATCAAATCATATGAAAAAGTAAACAGTAGTTGTAAAATACTTTATTTTTGGGGTGTTGTCTGAAAAGACATGACTTTTGTCGGGCTCTCACTCTCGGTTGATGTTCCGGTGAACGTGGCTTTGGCGTCAACAAAGCAAACAGATAGAATAGTAAGCCTAACAGATCGAGGCATCACTTTCGCACTTGCGCAAACATACACCCCGCCGCTTCAGCCGAGTACATTGTTGTTATCATGGAATCTTGCGGTTAGCGTCAGGCATGTCAGAAGACACATAACAGATAACAACCACATGACAATCATACCATTTTCTGAAACCACATATTCTTCAGTACGTTGATAGCATTTTTTTAAACTTAACAGTGCATGAACTAGTATGTCATATCGTCCTAACATTACGATAAACGTTGAGGCGAAGCTGTACCTATCTTAACTACCACTTGTGCCGAGTCAAAGTCTAATATAGTTATGCATGTGTAAGTTAAAACTAACGAATAAAAAAACTACAGTCGATCATAGTCAGTTCTCTTCCAACATGTAGCTGCTTATATAATTTTTTTTCTTTTTCTTTTGCACATGTATACAAACTTAAATTGTCCTTATGTAGTAAAAAGCTAAAAAGCATCGAGAGATTGAAATGACTACATATATACTATAAGAACTCAGTGTGGATTGAAGTCCTCATAGCTTATTGCAGACCTGCTACTCTCCAACATGGAAAATCAGTATGATTAAGATAAAAAATTGCAGTCAGGCATTTAAAAAAAAATATGCATGACTATGTACCAGTACTCATAAATTCTGAAGCTTGTCAAAATATGGAGTAAGAGCACTACCGATCCATTTTTTTAAGAAGGGCGGCCATCCAAAATTAAATTGCTATTAAAAAGAGAAGAACGATGTATAGTTTTAATACGTGTGTTGCCGTATTTACCATAACTAGTGTAAAATAATTCTGTACGGTACTTTAGTATTAATAACATGAACTTTCGGATTACTAAAAAAATTGCAACGATTTAAAAAAAAAACACACTGAATATGAAGAGTAATGCGCAGAAGAAACCAAAACCTGTATTTTAAAATGAAAATCAGAATATCGGTACTTTCTGATAGTTTGACAAAAATCTGTTTAGTACAAATTTAATCTGTATGAATGGTAAATCTGTTATATCGTAGAGCCTACGCTACATGGATCGCGGAGGACGACGCATATGACTCACAGCTAAAATAGCTAACCCGTTGTGTGACTACTAAGTAGATTCAATAGCCCAGTATAGGCATAGTAAGACTGGTTCAAGCCACAGAGTGACAGAGGAGTGAGTCATAAGATGCGTCAAGCAGAACCAGACCGCAGAGTGGCGGAACAAGTTGAAGGGAACGCCAGCCATTCCTGGCCTATGTCATCATCAACGTCACAGTCGTATGCTCACGACGTGACCCTTGGTCGGGCAGGTCACAAAGACCAGGTCATGCAACCAAACACCAAAGAACCAAGACTACCACCTTGTTTTAAAAATTGGTTTATTGTGATTTTTAGTAATGATTTCATGAAAGGGCCATCTTCAAATCCGAATCTAAGCAGCTGCGAGTCTCCATGAATTTGGCGACCGGACCTTACAATCCAAGTTATAGCAATACGAGAGTTCCTTAAAAAATAAATAGCTTCACCGCTGTGTTGAGTGAAGAATCGTAAACGGATCTATGTGCAGTTGATTTCTCTAAAAAGTCATTATTACTCGAATATATAAGTACAGGTGAGCATTAAAGGAGGTTGGTAACTAAGTAGTGAAACGTTTGCCTTCACATCAACAACACTGGGAAATTTGAACCCTGGGTTTTGACGAAAGATTTGGGAAAAAGCTTAAATCTGTTAACAGTAATTATATAATAAGATAAAACTAACATTTCAGGAAAATCGCTAAATTTTATTGGTTTTTTCCTTGATGGTTTTTATTTTTATCTTAGTTAAAGAACAAAAAAGACAATAAAGCACTTCGTTAATTACATATTTCTACATTCTGAAATATCCCATTCCTCACATGTGTTTAATCTAAACCATAAACATTATGTCCTTTGTGTTGTAGGATTTTTACTTGAAGTAATACTGGGAATTTTTTCGTCTTGAACTATCTTTAGTATAATTATCTCGTGCCTTAATTTATAAGTGTTTTATAAGTTTTTAAACAACCAGTGGAGGGCTGAAACAAAAGAAAACATTTTAAAGGGAAAAGAAACAGAATGCTACCCATATGTGGCTCAAATTAAGGTTTTGCATCAACAAATGACATAGAACTGCTTGTGCCACAAATCCATCAGCCTAGCGAGAACGTATCGATTGCCTTTAATGTTAATTCAGTGTTACACAAACGACCGACATCTTTGTAAAGTCAAACCCCACGGAGAGCAACAAACTGTTGACTGTGGATTAAACACAGTAACAGAAGAAAAGCCAATGATGCTAGGTAATTGCCCCAACCAGCAGCGCATTAGTTTGGTTGAAACGGTTAACACGTACTTTGATAACGATAATTCTGGAGAATTAAAATGTTGTGAGGTGGATCGCGCGAGAAATGAGGATAATAGTGACAAATTGATTCTTTGATAAAACTTATTTGTTTCAATGCGATCTCATACAGTTAAAATAAAAAAGAATGATAGAAAACCACAAACATTTTCACGATGGTTAATATAGTTCTTTTATACAAGAAACTGATAAGTAAGTTAGTTAAACGTTCTTACAGAACAGCTGTGAGTTAAGAATACATATTTCTCCCTGGTGAAAGGTGCAATTTGATTATCAGTACCCAACATGAATTAATTGAATGATTCAAACGATCAAGGGCTGCGTTGTGAGCAATACGATCAAGTTAAAAATTTCTTCAAGTCGAATCAATGTGAACACAAGTGCTTCACAATACCATTGTTGTTAGTAAGAAACGAAAGAAAATCGTGTTCAACTTGACAGTAGCCTATGCCACAAAAAATGTCAGTCGTAGCTGAAGACGAACAAAATAAGGAAACAGTACAAAGGGCGAAAACCTTTGATAGGGCCCAAGTAGAAACAGAAGTGACCTTAAAGAAGGAGTAAAGGCGCCGACTCTGCGCTCTCCTATTCTCTAGAGAGACCATGTATCCTCTCACCCTCCCGACTTCAACACTTGTCTTGTCTACAACACCACCTATCATCACACGAGACTCTAGTAAGTTACACCCTCTGAAAATATTTCTTCCAATAAAAACAATTTCAATAATAATAGTTCACCTTCCTGTGTTGCAGTTGCTAATTTTTTAGTATTGACTTAATTTGTCTATTCAATGTGTAACTCCTAGTTTCTCTGCCTATGACTATATTTTGCACAATCTTTCGCTCGCTCTATACTTCCCCACTGTCCCATAAGATCTAAAGTCACTAAAGGTTATGCGTTTTCTTTTAATCTTTTTTTTTATTGTCTCAATGCTAACTGACTTATAAACTTTAGCCTGTGGGTCACGCTGAAACTAGAGCAAAAATTAAAAAACAAACATTTAAAAATATCAAGAGAGTCTCGTTGATTTATATCAAATCCGCTTATTTAAAAAAAAAATCAAACCCACGCACTCCTAAAATGAAAATCAAAGAAAAGGCTACACGGGATATTAATACTTGAGGTTACATGCGATATAAATACTTTTTTAGTGTTTTAGTGTATATAGGAAGGAAAACAAGAATCAGGCTGCTCAGCTAAGGACGTGGCTGGTCGTTGGTGAGTCATTGTTGTAAACCACGCCTCACAGCTATCAAAGCATCATTAGATGCATCATGTCTCTTGTTCTGACTGACAAAACAATGCCTTGTCTATGTGGACCCCACGTTCATTGCACAACGCCGACAAAGTCACAAGTACGACAAATCTTTCCCATCACCCCTGAATAAAACATAACAATGGTGACTTCTCTAACTTTTGTCTTAAGTGCTTGTCTTTGGAGTACTTCGACAATGAGGAAGAAGTGAAACCTTATAAAACCTTATAAGGTTCGACCCAAAAATGACAAACTGTAGAAGGATCACCCAAATTCATCCACAACCACATAATAAACAACAGACCAGCAAGACTGGAAACCCCCAAACTTATTTTACTCGATGCAAAAAGGCGGTTTTAACAGCACCGAAAACAATACGTACTTTTTTCGTGCAGTCATGATGTTTTAGAAGAACAACTTTTTTTTTGTTTCTTTGTTATGTTAAACAAAACAGCCAGAAGGTGTTGAAGACGTCTCCGAGGACGTTACATTGGTACAAGTCGGTATCAGGACAATTTCGATTAACCAGCTTCATTCATGTCAATATCTAGTTTTCAAAACTAACCACGAACAAGTCTTGCCACGTGGCACCACCATCTGGCTGTAATCCAGCACTCAAAAGACTCGACATTCCTTACGCGGAAATTTCCCTTTCCTCTCGGGGGAAATAAAGCCGAATATATCGAGTCAACAAACATTTAGCCAAATTTCAGCCCCCCTCCTGAGCAATAAGATCAAAATCTAGTCTCGACGCTGTACTTGGTATGTCATGGTTAATCATTTAGAGACGCTTTGAGCGATAAAATTGCGAATTTATGAAAGAATTTTGCTCGAGCCGTAGGATCTTAGATTTGTGACTTGTAGAAGTTCTAATGTCAGTACATGTTAGATACCACCTGCTGCTTGCCATGCTCGACTCCCCCGGATGCTGGTGTTTACATCTTCTCATCTAGCAAACAAAAGGTTAACATTAACAAGTTGCTTTGATTGGAGTTTGTTGCACTTATCTCGAGCTGCATCAGTGGAAAAAGTCTTGATATTTTCAGAGATAGTTTGTCCGTTTGAGTTTATACATAAACTGACTTAACAATGTTTATGAAAAAAAAATTAAGAAACAAAACGGACAGCGCCTCCTTAAAGCTCGTCTTAAAATTTTAGCAAGCTACTGTATACAGTTGTGTATAGTGTTCCCTGGGACTTCGGCCTCTATCAAGTTTAGTAGGCAACAACGTCTTGGAGTTTGGGGTTGGACTCAGCCTGATAGCTTGCAGGGTCAGTTTAGTACATGTCATTCACAACTCACTTTCCACTCCGGAAAGAAGATTTACATGATGTACTTGAAACAGTCACGATAAGTTTGAAATACAACATACTCTCACGGGAGCAATTACGTTTCATCTTAGTTTTTATACTTTCCCGTCGTGAACACGCTAAATCCCAGTTGTAAAAGTGGTGAATGAGTTAATTAAGCTTCCCCCCAAAATGGCATTTCCATAATTAATAATAACGCCAACGTAAGGGTCCGGTAATAATACAAACTTCACCTGATCACTCGAGTTATCTTGTTTTAAAAACTTTTGTTTTTTATTCAGTATTTTTATAAAAACTATACTGGGGGGAAAGATTAGTAATGCCTAATAGTATAAATATTTGCATGATAGACACTGCATTGACAATATTTTTCCATCAAGAAAAAGGGGTAAGGGATGTACAAAGAAAAAAAATGAAAAGGACATAACCCATTTTAGATCTGTAGAGAATACCAAACCCATGAGTCATGGTCATTGACAAAAGAGCGATAACCACAAGGACTGAATGGCTGTGACACTGCATTTAAAGAGAAGTGAAAGTCCTCTAGATAAAAGCTCAGAATTACCATCAAACAAGTACTAAAATGTACTTATCACAAAAGAACAAGCAGAAAGGAGCGTGTACTACAATCGACTAAAATGTATGTCCAACTCTCCAGATAAGGTCACGAGAGGGTTTGAAGTAAAAGGTGGATTCAGCCATGCATGATTTAATTTTCGGTTTCAAGATTAGAGCAGGCTTTAGGGAGGCTCAAAACGACCACTTTCTCTCGCATCATAAACCACGTTGGCTGTCATTGCCGATTCAAGCCCAACAGGGCATCGACAAACTTTCTGTTTTATTCTAAATAATAAGAAATAGAATTAATTAAGGTCTCAAACTTTCAAGGAGTCTTGAACGATTAGCACAAAGGATGTTTATAATGTGTTTTTAACACCGGAAACTCATAGGTTGATAAATCCTAGAGGCAAAATTTATGAAAACTGATTTCTATAG
The DNA here is from genome assembly GCA_019649035.1 of Elysia marginata. NCBI lineage: Eukaryota > Metazoa > Mollusca > Gastropoda > Plakobranchidae > Elysia > Elysia marginata. The sequence continues at coordinate 97,564 of BMAT01013750.1, read as the reverse complement.
TCTTTTATTTAACGTGGCTAAAACAACTTGTTTGCCTCTTAGAACTGGATTGGCAAAATTCTGTCAGAATATGTCGTTTGATAGAAGAAAAAAAACGTTAATAAATTGATAGGCAAAAAAAAAATACCTGTAATTAAGTCTAGTCGCAGTTGAACCTCTTACTATTTATAATGGTCATAATTCGCACCCTTCGGCTTAAATGCTGCTTCCTATGAGACCAAGGTGAACCGGTGCAAGCTGCAAAGATTGAACAGGTGCGAGGGAGCACTCCAGTGCACGTAGCCCATAAGACATAGCGATTTAAGCCAAAAATGAATTGGTTATTTATTAAAAATTGTCCGACTATTCACTTCCAATCGTATGATTTCTCTTTTCAGACCTAATTGATCTGATGACGAGGTAAAGTAAGAGTAAAGAGAATTTTTAAATAGCGCGTAAATGCCATTTAAATGCTCTATCATCTTTGCGCTTTAGATGGGTTCCCTACAGGCCATAGCCAACCAAATCACCTTCTGAACTCACAGAGGGTGAGCATTTTAAAGCGCACCCCTCTAGTATACAGACAAGATCATTCACAGCCTATAGTCGGGTACACTCCTTTAACGCATGTGTGAGGCGGAGAAATGTATGTAAATAGCCTTTCTCAAGGGCTTAACTTCGACCTGTCGATGCAGGGCTCGAACCCTGGACCTCTCGATATGAAAGCCGAGCGTCTACCACTAGACCACGACGCCACAGAAGTGAGAAGAAAGGAATTGAAATGTTGGGAGTCGAATAATGAATTCGATCTCTTGATGCCTGGGAAAGGGTTTTTTGTTTATTCGCATTTAAATCATGTCCTAGAGAAAATAGAGAAAATGTGAGTGGATGGAAGGCACCTTCGGTTATTTTTTTCTATCACTGCCAGTTGCTCACACAGAGGGCTGGACTGACACCAAAGACAAAGGCAGAATCTTAGACCCAGCGAATTGGCCACATCTACAGCTACACAAGGCTAGGTATGGGGCGATCTGCATCACCTATCCATAATAATTAATAGGTAAACCTTCGCAATTAGCCTTTTATCTCAATTAAAAAGAAAGATAAACATCCCCTTTACTTCTATGAATCGTGCCGGATTATTATTTAATGTTAATGACAGGACCCCTTGCCTCCCCAACTAAGATGGCACTATGCCAGATACAGTCGTACCAGGTGCTCGGCAGCCCCAACGCTTGCCCTTTCTTCTTTCTCTCTATATAAAAAAATTAAATTAGAAAGCAGTTCAGGCTCAATCTAGATCGACCAGATAGATGAAGACCTACATCTAGACGACAACAACCAAACCAAGCAGGAGTGCGCTCCGCTAGAGATTGCTGGACGCGAGCCAGACGCATACCCTCATTAACCTAGCGACAGAGATGACAGCCAATAATCGCGCACAGGTGAAACAGGGGACAGCAACAGTGAAGAGAATCGCTGGGGAGGGGGGGGCAATAGAAAAATGCGACTTTCGATTATACATACCTACTTTGTTGTTTTGGTGTGTACTTTAAATTGAAGAGAGACAAGAGCTAAATGGGGTCATATTGGGCAAGCCCACAGGCACGAAATCGCTCAGAGCGAGTGATCGAAATAAATATTGCTTATGTCATTGCGCATGCAACCTAACACCAGATATTGGCGCAAGAGAATGAGAAGTGTGTATACTAACAACGAAAGTGAGCAAAAGTTGCCAGTGGTATGGTGACAGTTAACTGGTAAGTGGGCAGACGTGACCATTAGGCCAATGTCACGGACTGATTGGCTACCGTGTGGCACAGATCATTGGCAAACATTCCAGATAAAGTTTGACACAATCCAGCGTAGGCCCAATTGTAACTCTCGCTCCTGCCATAGGATTTGTTCCCTTTTCTTTTATGTTTTACTTTCCATACTTCCCTCGATACCATTCATTCGATACCACATAAATACATTGAGATGAAAATGTGATTCGTATGACTATGAGACTATAAGGTTTCAACTATTAAAATAATGATTGGCTACCAAGTTCTCATTTTAAGCATCACACCTACAGTTTTTTTTTCCGGCCGAAAAAATTTAGCGTTGATCTTTTTTATCCAAAAACTCACATTCCCTAGTGGAAAAAAAAATTAAAGTCTGGGAAGGAGCTGAAAAAGCACTTATTGGGCAATTATGAAAAGAGAACTTATAAAAGAGTCCAGTTCTTGTCATTAGTTTTTTAAAGCATAACCAGTTGAGATGGAACCCAAGAGATGAGAGAGAGAAAGCACGTGCACAGATGGGTGGGGTGGGGACTAATGTCTTCTTCATATACAGAAGGAAAGGGAGAGATTGATCGTAAAAATATTAAGATAATAAAAGAAAACAAAAATCTGCAGAGAGGCTGATAGAGCAAGACATAAAGAGAAACAAGAAGGTAGTCTGATCCACAAGGAAAGCGAAGCAGGAAGACCAGAGAACATAGAGTTTACAACTAACCCTAACTGACCGGACCTTCTTTGAACTCACCTTCTCATCTTTGTTACGTCGTGTGTACTTTCTCTGTGGTGCGGCGTTGATGGTGCCCATGGAGGTGACAATCAGATCTGGGTTTGTGGAACTGCTGGCTTCGCTGGCTGCCGCGCCAGACAGGCGGCCGCGCTTCTTCTTGGGCTCCCAGTCGTCCGAGTAGTCAGAGGAGCAGTCCATGCTGTCCTGACTCACCTCGGCACTGTGACCAGGGTCCACTACAGGTGGCACAAACCCACTCTGGGTCACGGGGTCACGCCGGCCAGCCTGGGAGGCCGGCGCCGAGCCCTGCTGAGACTGACCGCCACCGTTCTGAGAGGACTGCTGCTGGTGCTGCTGTTGCTGGCTGTTGAGTTCCAGCAAGGACTGTTCTATGCTGGCGATGGTGGTCGGGGTCAGACCGGTGCCGGGAGACACGAGAAAGTTGGGCAGGTATTGCTGGAGGAACAGGAGAGAAAGTAAGAACGAGATGGGGTAGATAAGATTCACTCGTAAATTAGAACAAAATTATTTTTTGCAAAGATCTACCCCTTGAGCTCTTTAGGTAAGAACATTATCAAATCATGGGATACTAATAGACCACTATTTATATAAAAGCTATGTATGAAAGGATTAAAAGCTTACATAACTTGCATAACAATTGCGTATATTCCATAATCTTGCACAGCGGCGCCTTCCAATACCTAACGCGGAAACCATTCCCAAAACTTCTGCTTCAAGGAAAAAGGGAAAAAGTAACCAACGACTAACCCAAACCTAAAAATTTAAGGAATTTTTTCTCGAGGTCGCATTTTGTGTAGCATTCAAGACAAAATCTCCAAGCATGCATCTCAAGATAAGAATTACTTAACTCATTGCATAGCCGTATGTATAGAAATTTCCGCCTGGCGCCAGCCGAAAATATTTAATTGTTAAATAGAGGCCATATTTGTTCTTAATTTTTTTTTCAAACGTGTTATCCACATGATAGTAAATTAAGAAGAAAATGGAGATGATCACCAACACTAATTAATGAATCAACGAAACCAAGACGACGTGGAATCTTTTATTTGTAATGATAAAGCAGATGCTGTGATTGAAAGGACAAGTGACGAGACTTAAAGCAGCCTAGCGTCCGATGGTAAATTTTAACACCTTTACACAATTTAGCTACAATAATCAAGATGAATTTTACAAGGGAAAAATGCCATTTGTAAGTTGCTAATATGCTAAAATATTGTGTGAAAGCGGAACTTACGGCGAATTTCATGTAAAATATACAAATTTTTAGAGTTGTGAACGACTCAACTAAAACATAATAAAGCGAGCAAAAGTCAGATTACGCATCTCATAAATCTAATACATGACGCATACTTCCACCTGTCGGAAGGCGCAACCAACTTTCGCTATTATTTAGGTGACATGCAGACACAACGCTTGGTCGGAAGCCAATACGTTACGGCAAAAATGAAGTAACATGCTCTTTGGTCTTAATTGTTTATTTGCATTTGAGCATTTCAAACATGGAGCAAATAAGTTGGAAGCCGATTTATAATTTAGAGGTAATTTTAAAGTTTGCCGCAAGAAACTATCTGGATACTCCTCAAATTCTAGTTCCTTACACACCGATGTTGAGTACGATGATTGCCCTTGGTGTTGCGGTTTTCGGTAGTGCTGATGGTGATGGTGGGGCTGCTGATGCTGCGAAAGTCGATTACTTTCGTGATCGTGAAACGAAGAGCCTGGCGTCGATATCGGATGTTGCTGTTGTCGTTGTTGAGGTTGATATTGATGGTAAGGATATTGAGAGAGGTGGTGGTAAGGCAAGCGTTGGCTTATGCTTGCGCTAGAGCTACTCGGATATGTTCTACTATTGTACATGTTGCTGTGCGCCGGCTGTTGCTGTTGTTGTTGATGCTGCTGATGTTGCTGATGCTGTTGGAGATGGTCGGTTTGCCGTGTTGGGAAACTGAACCCAGAGCTCTGATATGGAGGGCAGTAGTAACCGGGGTACATGTACGGATGTTGGTAGTCCATGGTCATGTTTGAAAACAGTGGCCGGATTGTGCTATGGGACTCTGAAGAGAGCGCTCACACTTCGCGTGTTACTCGCATCGGCTGTTTGGTAAACTTATACACAACTCCTGAGTTTGTTTGAAGCAGAATTCCAAATCAGTGACGGTGACTAATTTCACAATAAAAAAATCTTTAAAGTAAGTTAAAGCCGCAGATACAACGATCCACCGGAAAATAATTATAGCAACATGCTAACAGTAACCGAATTATAACATTTTTTTCCTAATGAAACAAAAACTAATAAGAAAGATGTGGGAGATTTTTTATATTTTTTTTTGTAAACTGTATCTTCAGAAAAAATGAATATACGAAAACGTTCAAATCAATTAAAAAACGAAATGAGTTGGTAGAAGTGTAAACAATAGAAACTGGTCCCGCAATTCACAGAGCACTCGCATTTTCCTCGCGACACCGAGGATACATTAATAATTTATGATCTACTACAGAACTTTGCTAAACAGACCTCGTTCATGAGTTTGTACTGCCGCCCCCTTTCCCTCATTCATCCCTGTAACAAATTTAGGGTGACCCTATGCGAGAAAACTCTGAGGTCATCGTCGTCCAATCAAAAATAATCGAGCGTCGGCGAGGGCTACGCTCGGTGTCTGCGCCAGCGCTGCGCCAGGCTAGGGCAGCGAGGGCATGAGACAGGCGAAGGGGTCGCCTCCCTTGATTCTTCCACCCTGCATATCACGACCGAGTAGGCCTCGGCTGGTGCAAACTCTCTCTCGTCTCGCATTACCCTCTTCGTTATGGTCCCGGTAAAACTAAGCTGGGCTGCACGAGAGGCAGCGTGTTGACTGTTCACTGTTAAGTTTAACACAGGTTCAGGTCATGTCAAGATTTTGGCTGTCGACCAGCAACACACTCACTAAACTGGGTTAGCCGAAATCAGTAAGTCTACGTCGCAATAACACTTTGTACAGAGTGACGACAAGGCACGTAAGCTTTAAGGGTTTTGATTGAAGTAGTTGGGTACAATTGGACATAATTTTGACCCTGGAGCTGTTGGAAACAATCAAGGCAACCGAAGTGAACAGCTAAACCTAATTATGATCGGCAACACTTACATCCCATCTGATTCTGAGGCTACCCAGGGGATATGAAGGCTATAATAGATTTAAAAAATATTGCTTCATAACGTTATTGATACTATTTTATTTATCACTAGCATGAAAAAATATAACGACGGCCTGGGTAAAGTTTATCAGATTGATGAAACTGACCAACATTCCATTTACAGATGAAGTTAAAAAAGGATCATTTCATTTTTCATTGAAAATAAAACAAAAACTTAGGACACCAAAAAGTAAAACAATGAATCATTCAATAAATTGACAGCATTAGCAATTGAATAGTGAATTGAAAAAGCAACGACAACATCAAGGTCTAAGTCAATCTAATTTAGTATTTAAGTAGAATCTAATTAGTATAATAGGCCTGACTAGATCAAGTACTTCGTCTTACAGGATAATCCTTGGATTGGCCTGCTGGAAAGACAGCTGAAATGAAGGGGATGATTTACCGAACATAAAGGACATACAGTTACATTGTTAATTAATGTTAATTCTAAGTTTAAGGGATACTGAAATGGAAGGGGAAGATTTGTTATCTTTTGCTGGAACTGAAAGGCTCCTGCTAATTAAGATTCAAATTTGTATTGTTGGTCTAGCCTCTGGGCATAGCAAAACCAAACAAAGCACCTTATCTCTCTCCCCCCCCCCCTTTTTTTTTTCAACAGGTAATGTATTGAACTGCGAATAGAATTGGAGCCTGAGAGATTAGATCTAGATCTAGGCTACATAATTTAGCTTCTCAATTTTAAATTTTATAAGAATCTTCTAGACCTACATCCAGATAACATTTTTTATCTCTAATTTCTAAAATAGATCTATTCTACAAGGCTACCTTATTTCGTATGTTAATCAGACCTAGATCTACATTAATCATTCAATGGAAACATTTAATTAGATTCATAATCATACTGATCTAGATCTATATCTAGATCTAGATGTAGAACTTGTCTGGAGGGTAATAAACTTCACTTGTAAGCTAATCTATATGAATCCATTCAGTAGGCCTTGGTCGAATTGTTGGGCATGCCATGGCATAGATCTATCTATACTAGATTTAGATATTACATCTTCAACCTCTCTCGCACTAAAACCATGGTGTAGATCGAGGTCTAGATTCTAGAAGACAGTTCTAAGTCCTTGAACGAAGCCAGTGTTCGTATGTTTAGATGTAGATCTAGAATCTAGATGTAATCCAGAAGCGGATCTGTACCTGTAATACATATTATATTCCCTCCTGTTAATTAAATAAAATCTAAACAAATATGTGTTTGAAATTGTTGGTATCTCAACTTACCGAAGTCGGAGTTTCCACTCCACCATTAGCCATGGAAGATAAAATGTCCGCCACGTACTTTGTCGATTCTGCATAGCTACTTGTCACGGTAGCTGTTTCAGGTTGAGATGTGTACATTGCGGTTTAAAACCAAGAATCTAAAAGAATGTCTGGAATCCCTGGTTTTTGAACCTGATGCCGGTAGAAATATCGTGCGACACCGATCACTTCGATTCCAGTGGTCTCAATAGGGTTACCTTTCAATGACTCACAACTTCGTTTTGACTTGGAAAACCCTTTTCCTCGCCTCTAATACTTGCCTGAGTCATTGTGAATCATTGAATATTTTTAGTAACATGACATCATTTCTTTTTAGATCTAGGATATCACGTGATAGTGGTTACTTGCCAAATTTGGAGTGTCAAACTACGTCATCGGTAACCTTGCCAAATAGTTGATCGATCTCGAAAATGCACGACCTCGTCATGATAATGAAACAATGATTGGTTTCAATTTTCTCTTTATTTTGTTATCCCATGTCAATCGTCAAGTGAAAATTTATTCGCGTACGCTCGCTATATTTGAATGTATAATTAGGACCCTCGCTCATGCACGCAACAGACCTTATTGAAGGAAAAACAGGTGTGTTTGTGGAAAGGGGGGGGGGGCGGGGCGGAAGGCTGAATGAAGTTGTCTGTAACCTTAAAGCATTGCGTCATTTTGATCTGATTGATCACTTGATGTTATCCTAAACAAATTTGATTTTCTTTTCAGTGCCTCTGCTCGGGAAAAAGCTTTATAAACTTTTCAAAAATTCGAGGGCCTAAACCTGAACACTTTTATTAAAAGTAAATTTTCAATTGCTTTTTGTTAATTTTTGGGTCTTCCAAGATACAAGTAAGTTATCGGCATTACGCCTTCGTCAGACAAAAATAAAGTATAAGACAGTTGCATAATTGGTTACATGACTTACAATACAAGAATACAAGAAAAAAGCAATAAATGTGATGATGAGAGCAAAAAAATCAATAAAAATATATGTAGAAAAAGTGGGTGTTAGAAAGAAATAAAAGTTCAAGACCTATAGAAAGGACAGACAAAAACACAGAAAAAACAGAAAAGGAAAAAAAAAGAAAAAAAGTGAAAAGGTGATGGGGGAAGGGGTCTGCGGTAACACGAAAATTGTTGTGTGAATTAGCCTACATAAGGAATTAAATAATGTCAGCAAATCGGTAATATAAAACTAATTGTTAACAAAGATGAGAAATAGTTACACTGAAAAAACAATACAACTAAAAGTATAGCATAGATATTGAATTACCTAATCATATGGTGTACATGCTTTTTTCAAAAAGCCTTTGTAAATCATTAATGCTATAGGCTCTTTTAGCTTCGGTCTTAAATTGGTGAACTGTTTAATAAACGGAAGGTCTTAAGAAATAGTTAGACGTTTTCGTAAAATTAATCTTTCCCCGCCTCTGCAGCCGAGGATTATCCAAAACGTTACATTTACAGTAAAATGGCACATAATTTAATGACGACATGTAGTTGGAGGCAACAGTCTTAGTGAGCAAATAAAAGTTCTTAGTGAGCAAGAAAAAAAACTTTTAGCATGGTCAATATATAGCATTCCTTATGTCGGACAACTTAAAATAATATCTATTGCTTCAGGTATGTTGATTGACAAGAATTTAGTTTATGACTTTTGACATAAAACATGCTCAATGTAGAAAATATTTTGAGAGACCCGAGCGAGTCACCAGTCCTGCTTGGGTCATATACGTTAAAATAGTCGCACATCTTTTGATACAAAGTTCGTTTGCGGCACCAACCAAATAACTGCGTCAGTTTCTAAAAATAACCCGTGTTGCCCCTGCAAACTTTCAGTTTCAATGGAGGCTTCGTTGTTTTAGGCTAAATGAGATCCAACAGAATTTTGATTTTTTTTTCATTTCTTACATTATTTTTGAAGGAGTGAAACTATTAAGAGTACAGGTCCAGAAATCTAGATTGGGCTTAAATGGCATAGCAATTCTGAAATGGATGGAACGGGTTGTGAGTAAACAAATGGTATTAAAAGCGTTAATGTTGATAGATTTGTTTATATCATTTCTTTAACGTATTTAAGGACCATCAGACTTTATCCTCAGCTCTAACTTCACGATGTTGGTAGAGTACAATAGCTAGCCAATCTTGAAACTATAAACTACGGACTTTTTTCTATTTCTTGTTAATGATGGGCTACATTTCTCGTTTGGTTAAATATATAGCTTTCTTTTACACGATGGTTTGTATGTCATACTAGGACATCGTATTTTTTTACGCTCTAATGTGATGTTAGTTTCTTATCATTTTTTCTATGCGTCTCCTTATATTTCTTTTGTCTATAATTTAGGCGTCATCCCTTCTTCTGTTTGATGGTACACTAATGGCAAATCTCAACACAGGAAATTTTGCAACTTGTTCGAAGAACTAGGCCTAGCTATATGTACCATAATTTTATGATCTCCAGAATATCTTTACAATAAAACCAAAATTAATACACATGTAAAATATAAAAATTAAAGATTGGTAGTAATAATGCAGGGTGTTTGACATTTAATGCAGGAGGAGATGTAAGTCCTGAAGCAGGACAATATTGGAAAATTATCTAAAAGCCAGAGGAAGATAGGAAAAAAAAACTAATGGCACATCTTGAATGAGTCGAAGACAGAAAAAAGAAGAAGCACACACATATAAATGCATGTATATTTTGAGGGAGGGTTAAAAATTTCTGTTTTGTAATAACTTTTTTTTTCTTTCCATAGCAGACACAAAAACCATGCATCAATAGGCCCTATGCCTACATGAAAAGAAAGCCTAAAATCTTAGCTAAATAATTGGAATTTATTACAGTGTATTTTAAATCGCGATAGGCCTACCTACGAGTCGCTGAAGTCGAACGATTTGATGTAACCGTCGGGGAAATTGTTAGCGACTGGTGTACTGAGGGCGTACTTTGTCATGAGACTCGCGCCTTGTCCGCGCGAAGCTAGTTTTGACAGCTCTTAAAATATTCTGAAACGTATTACTGTGGGTAGAATTTGTTCTGCAAATAATTATGTTCTACAAATTCCACGTGAACCACTCACAGAACTCTCTGTTTACGTAGACTTAATACCCGCTCAGCATGACAAGGCTCACTGTAGTCGCCAAAGTCAAGATAACAACAACAGCAACAACAACAGGAATTAGATCATAGAGCGCTTTACATTCGTTATTGAAAATAAGCCATATATTTAACATACATGTTTAGATCTATGTAGCCTTATCATATTATACATTGGCGGTAAAACTTAAGAACTTAGTGAGCATGTAAGCAGCGGATAAAAAGTGAAGCATTTTGAGATGAATCGCAGACATGCAAAATTACAATGTTCAGTAAAGGACCTGCAAATGACGAGGCTGATATAAAAAAAACAACAACATAGCAACCTTAATTACATGGAATAAATATTTTGATTGAGGGTTTTATATAACTAGTAAATGAGACGTCGAAAGACCAGTAGACCAGATGAGAGAACCTATGATTAAAATAGAACATATGGTTTTCTAAAGATTAGATGATGCTTTCATAAAGCGGTTTACCCTTCTCATCCTGAATACAGTCCAGATCTTGCTCTTTCTGTCTAAATTCGGGGAGGTTCTAAAAATAAATATTTGCGGTAGGCATACAAAAGGAGTAGCCGATATTCGCTTTTGATACCGGCGAAAAGTACATGTACATGACAATAAAAATTAGACTTTTGTGAGGACATTATGAACAAATAGTCCGACTTTGGCGGCTTTAGGTGTACATGTATAGTGATGTTGGCTACATGAATAAATGAAGTTTTATGAAACTAAGTTCTAAAACTATTTAAACTGCCAGTGCTAATATAAGCCTACTATTTAAAAAAGGTTACTTCTAGAGTGATGAGTCGGGCACTGTGTAGTGGGCCTTTATAAGCTCATACTTGTGACAGAGAAGAAAACCAGAAAAAAATTGATAGCAAGAAAAAAGGAAAGAGAGGAA
>BMAT01013750.1:59455-69732 GCA_019649035.1 Elysia marginata | reverse complement strand
CCCTCACCCTATTTTACACCCAGACTCTGAAATGACGGCTCTTCGCATGTTGACTGCCATCACAAATCCTACTTGCTATAAAAGCCTGATTGCTGTTGCGCTGATCGATAGAAAGTTCTACGTGGCCAAGTACTTGATTGACCGGGGCGTGAGAACCACGTATGGACATAAGCATGAGAGGCTGTGGGTGAGACATTCGGAGATGAAGCAAGAAATTCCTTTGATTCAATGGTGGCTTAATAGCTTTGCGTTGGGATTTTATATGGAAGTATTGGAATTTCTTCTAGCGCAAGGCCTTGACGTGAACGTGCGAGACCCCAGCACCGGAAACACGCCACTGCATCTGGCCGTCCGACGGATAATGGAGCCTGGCATTGTTGAGTTGCTCATAGCCCACGGCGCCAGAGTTAACGCGACAGACAACAACGGTTTATCACCATTGTATTATACAGTGCAACGAAACCAGCTGACCAACTTTGGAAATTTGATTAAAGGTGGAGCGTCCATCCTCGACAGTAACTCTTTGTTTAACTCGGCACTTGTTAACAGACTGTTTCAGGTAAGTTAGTCGGAATGATAGAATGATGATAGAGGAGGCTAGGATGGGGCTGCTCATACGTCTAGATGGTCACGGTATACATGCATGACTCTCCGATTCAGAAAGGAATTCGAAGGCACAATATATGCAGATATAAAGGCAGTCACAAAAAGGTTTATAAATGTATGGCCATTAAAAGAATAAAAAAAATATTCTATTCATCTACTCTAGCACTGCGTGAATTTTTATTTTAGATTTGCAATACTTTTTTTTGCTTATAAAACACCCTTGATGACGAATGTATAGGCAAATCGATCTAATTAGTTTTCACTTTCATACGTTTGAAATTTAATATTTAGGAAAAGGGAAAATTAAAAACAACTTTAAAAGCACAAGTAGTTTTGGCATCAATTTACACTTACAGATAAACTTTTTCACTTTTTTTTACTTCTGCTCATGCACATATATGTAATTACCTCTTTTCATATTTTCAAAATACACATGTAAACTAAAACCTTTCTCCATGTCTCAGAAATCTTTTTGAAACTCTTTAGCCTAATCATATGACAACCACATCCAATTCATCCAGCGCCATTGGGAAATAAAAATCTCAAAGTTCTTTCCCCCCAAAAAATGTATTTTCCAGGTTGTTCTCTTTCTCCTGCATGCTGGTTACCCCCCATCCCCTGCGAACTTGGAGCAGTTGAAGCAGCTGGGTCCCAGGGTTCCAGATCCAGTACAAGTCCTGATTTCTTCTGTGAGATCCGAGCCTCCCTCACTGCCAGCGCTGTGTGCAATCAGCCTGAGAGAGGCTTTGGGGGATAGGCTTAATCCTTATTTGGAGAGCACGGGGTGCCCCACTGTCGTGAAGAGGTTTATCCACCTAGAGCATTTGATAGAGATGTTTCTAGATCAAGATAGATGGGGTAAAATTTTGCTGTGGAATTCGCCGCTGTTTAATTAAAAAATTAGAGCTAAGAACCAGTGTAAACGATAATACAAACGCAAATAACTTTACTCCGTGTAGAATGACACTAAAGAGGTACATGTATAAGCATGAATATGCATACTGAGAGATATTTGCGATTTTAAGACCAGTAGAAGGCAAAGGGAGGGGACTTCAGCAATACATGTAAGTGCAGTACGTGTGTTTCAATGCAGTGATACGGTGTATGTGTTCGTAAGGGCTATTTTAGTGAATGGTAGTTAGGAATAGTTTCTTACAGCTGATGTCTGTTCTGAAAGGACATATCTAAAACCAATCACATGTTCTCCTCTTGTTTCATCAAAGGATCCATAAACGTGCGATTGGACCAGTCTAAAAGACACCTTTACCATTAATTCAGGTATAAATTAGTCATATGATATGGCCACAAAAATATATAAAAAATCAGCACAAAAGCAAATCATTAGAAAGTCTCCAGTCTATTATTCTTTGTCTTTCCAATCAACCCTTACCCTAACAAAATCAATCGAGATTACAACTACTCCAGTTTGAAAAGGCCATTTTAGCACCCCGGATGAATTAGGCTCAGACTTTCAAATGAAAAAAAACAAACTAAAGTTATACCTATAGATAAGCTAGAGTTATAATTTTCAACGCCTTCAAGAGAATGAAAGAGAGCCTTAGTAAATGTTTATAACTCAAGTTATCGAAATTCTGACTGGCGCCTGATGAACCGTGGTTGCTTGTTGGCAACACAAATAACTGTATACATCATTATTTCAACGCCTCATAGCAGTATTGAGGTACATGATTTCTATTTGATTGCTGTGTATTTCGAATAAAGGTTCGAGTATTAACGGATGTTTTGTCTTCTTTTGCTCTTTGATAATTATGTTTGAATTGTACTTGAAACTGCATCCGACAGTGTAAGTAGGCCTACATGTAAAATTAATGTAATTACCTCTTAAGAAGAGAAATCGTTTCTTTTAATCTTGGGCATTTATTCAAATGTTGATTTTGTAAAATATGAGAAGGCATCAAGCTGCACTAGATCCATTTCTATCGGCCTGTTTCTCGTCTCGTGAAAATATGCAATCAAATAAATCAATGAGTCCGTTAAAGCCATAAATGTACAAAACTGTTTCTATAGGTCTACTTCTCAATTAGTACACATTTGTAAAGGTCAATATAGGACAGATTCACGATTTTCAGTACTTTTTTTAATTTGTGGACTTTCGTTATGCGTGAAGAAATACATTTTTATTTAGACAAGAGATACAATCAAACTAAGCAAGAACAGAAAAATCTATACTGGCATTTCTTAGTTCAAAGTGAATTAGTTAGGTTTTAAGCTGGTATTAATAAACGCTTTTGAATAGTAACAAAGATTTAGAGAATAGTGATTCTGATGAAATTTCAATCAATTTTATTGGTTTCAACCTAGGCTGAAAAATTGTTCATGCATTTGAGTCCGTCTCTAAATTTTCGGACGTGGCTAGACCAACTACTCTTGTTTTGTTTTGTTTTGTTTTGTACAAAATCAAAGCTAAGCTTACAATACAATTTGATGAAGCCAGTTTTGCTAAAAAGAAGCACAATGGTTGGGTGTAAATATACCAAATGAAAAATATAAGTATCTAATTGTTTTGTGAGTTAGAAATACTACTAGGTCACCAAGACTAGCTGTGGTTTAAAAGCATGATTTAAATAAGCATAAAATAATCTGTAAAAAGCAAAATCTTTAATAAAACAAACTAATAACTTATAGCTTGCTTTTAAGTCTCGTTAGACGACACTTGAGAGTGTGACAAGTTGAGGGATCAGCGTGGACAGCAGAATGTCTTCAGATCGGAAACCTGTCCCCTTTATTCGATCAGCCCAGCATCTTGACACATGCTATAGAAAATCCCCTTAGTATCAAGGAGTCTCTGAGGGGAGTCAAACTCACTGATAACACCAGCATCCATTACAATCACCCTGATAGGGAAAAAGAAGAAAATGGTAGCTTTTGAAAAAGTGAAAAAAAATTTTTTTTTCCACATAGTAATGATCTAAGCGCTTCAAATGGGTTCTCTGACATGCCACTGCTAGTCAATATGCCTGTTGAACAAACAGGGGATCAGCAGTTAGTCAGATCGTCACTCTAAAGTACTAACAAGATTTCACTGCCTATAATCGGGTACTCATTTAACGCCTGAGTGAGACTGGGAATTCTGCCTATGTAGCCTTTACCAAGCACTAAAAGTCGACCAGCCAGACCAGGAATCAAACCGCGGACCTTTTGGTCTAAGTAAAAGTTGAGTGACTACCGCTAGACCACGTCACCATACATTTTGCTCAATTCGCAAAATCAACTAGCGTCTGTAGATTCTTGAAAAAAAAAGCAAAGTACAGTATATTTGGGATTAGAGGTCTTTTCCTTAAATAACTTCCTTTTTTATGTAAAATCTGCAAACATTAACCGATATGTCACAAATTGCACCATATAAAAAAATCAACGTTTAAGAAACCTACTATGAGGATTCAAGACCCTCAATAGAAAGAACATAAATAGTAGCTGTATATATATTTACATTACATGCTAAGACTCTCTGCAGCAAAGTGGATGCCACAAATTTGAGAGAATTTGTTCCCTAATATGATACATGTATGACAAAACAGATTCAAAAAAGTTTTGTTTCTTTGGGGGGAAAACCTTGAAATATTTACCAAAATCTAGCCTCTGCAATATAGTAGACCATAATCCCATAATTGTTATGATAAGAGGGCAAGGTTTAAGGTTTTCAAGAAAGAAGAACCTGTGTTGAGGATGTTTTGAGATCTGAACGGCCATCGAAGTCTTATGAAGATGCATTATTTGCTGTTGTCAAGGGTGCACTTGAGGTATTTTCTTACAGCTAGTAGGCCCTACTTTGCAAAACAAATTAATACAAATTAGTTTTTAAAACTGAGATCTTTTACGTGTAATATTATTGGAAACGGCTCTTCAAGTACAAAGTCTCTTAAGAAGTTTTTAAACAATTTAAATGCTGTATGCGGCGAAAAAGGAAAGGAAGTTTTTGCTCTCAATCTGCATGAAATTATTGGATTATCCTCTATAATCTTTTGATCTAGTATCAACTGGCTTTCTCCTTTTTTTTCCAATACGAAGAAAAATGGGACGAAGGGGGGGGGGGTCGGGGGTATCCAGAATCATATTACAGAACGATGGAGATAATTGATTATTTTTGATAAATAGCTTTATAAGTTTACTGCGCAAACGGGTTGATTAAAAATTTCTCTCAACTCGGAAAAATGGAAGCATTTTTTTATTTATTCAGCTTTATCGCCATGAGAAATACGAAATGTTCTAGATTTATTATGCAGTTGAACATGATTAAAGCTATAACATGTTTGCTCCCAACGTAAGTTATGTAACAATTATTTAAGTTCTTTTATTTTGAAAGACATGTACGTGTAATAGCTTCATGCAACAAAATTGCAAGAGAGAGAGAGAGAGTAAAAAGAACCAAGCAGATAGATAGACAGTCAGACAGAGATAGAGACAGACAGAAAGCGAAAATAATAATTATTTCTCAAAAACTGTTCTATATCAATGTATTTCATAAAAGAGCTCCTTGATTGAATCAGAAATTTTTACGGTAAATTTTATTCATTGTACATTTATCTTCATAGTAGGTCTATATCAAAATAGGTAGACATTCCTTTGAGCGGTGACAACTTCTTTGGGTGGCTGTTTTACTTTTTATCATGGCTACCATTCACAAAGCGGTAATGTACATTGCACTTCTGTAGGAAGAGTCTCAATTTCAGTTAAAAGCTACGATTAGTCTTTTCTTTAACTCCGATATTAGGCTACTCTGCCCCCTAACAGTGTGAGGGCTATTTTAACCTAATAATACATGTATGTATTAGCAACTTTAGTACTTTGAAGAATTAGCCTGTCAATTATTAACTCGAGAAACTTAAAGAATTGAAAGGCTTCTAATTTTTTTAAGGTGTCAGAGAAATAAAAATAAAAACTTTAATTAACACAACTTGGAACTTAAGATCAGCAGCAGGTCTTGGCGTATTCATTTTTAAACATTTTTTTCACTTATTCAATGCCCACATACCTGTCGTAATCCATGATTGTGTTGAGCCGATGTGCGATGGCTAAAACTGTACATCCCTGGAAAGCGCTTCTGATGGTCGCCTGGATCAGAGCGTCGGTCTCCAGGTCAATGGCTGCTGTTGCCTCGTCTAGGATCAGGATCTTGGTATGACGCAGCAGAGACCTGGCCAGGCACACCAGCTGTTTTTGGCCAATGCTGAACATTGCGGTCACGGTAGGGCGAGTTGGAAAGGAGGCGCATCATTTTGGGGGAAGAAAATGTGTAAAAAAAAAAAAAAAAGACTGATTGTGCGTGCACAGATTAATAAATTTGCGTGAGAACAGTGGTAACTCAAGAAAACAGCTGTCAATAAACTTTTCTAAATGTATAGCGTCGGAGCATTTCACTTTCAGCTCTATTGAAAACTAAACACTCCGGGCCCCTACTGGTTGAGCCGGTGTCAGTTCAATGTGACAGGCTGAGGCTAAGTCATGGTATCCCCGCTAGTCTCTGGGTGGCAGCCCGTACATTGTCATTGGGACCCAAGCCCTGAGAGCACCTTTGAAGTGGAATTGGGCTTGTAAAAATATCCTTCAATCAATCAATCTATTGAAAACTAAGAAGATGTAAAGTGCTAAGCGGAAAGAATTGCCAAATCTAGAGTTCGAGCCAAAAGCAGTAGGCCTATTTCAGACTATACCGTTTAATCTTTTTGTTTCACTGGCGGTTTATCCAAATGTGGAAACTTACAAATATGAAAAAGAACACGAAAGTATATGTATAGGAATTGTTGAAAGAAGATGATTTTGAAGTTGAATAAAGTAACTATTATTTGATGGCAATTTCAATATGCATCTTTAAGCATTTTTCTTTCTTTTTTGGTGACTTTGTAACCTATTAGTTATTAATGCATATATTTTACATAGACATCGTTGTACCATAGCAATAAGTCGCCAGTTTCTACCCACCTGAGATTGACCCCCTCCTCCCCACACTCGTACAACAGTTTTTCTGGCTGCGCGGAGACAAAAGCCTTCAGGTGGGCTCTCTCCAAGGCCGTCCATAACTCGCTGTCACTGTACTCATCAAACGGATCGATGTTCATGCGGAGACTGCCGGAGAACAGGACAGGATCCTGAGGGAAAATATCCGCTACATATTTTAATAATTCAAATAATTTCGCAAGTTATCGTTAATCTGCTCAGTTTCACTCTCCATCGTGTGAAAACAATCTCTTTACACCTATCTCATGTATAGAAGGTGGCTATGTATGATCGCGATTTTTTATAATTGTTTTAGAGATAGGGTTTGGAGCAATTGTGCGGCTAACTTTCTCGATTCTTCCCCCCTGATTCCACACATCCTTTGCTTGTGCTAAGTGACTAGGTCTTTTTCTTAATCAATTAGTGTATGGTTTGTCTAATGGTTCCTTTGCCTTTATATCATAAGACCAACCACATCAATTAACAGGATTGTGAGGAACGCCTTGCACGGTATACGTTTCACCATTCCCCTGCCGATTGGAAAGTTCAAGCCTTGTCAGGAATAAAAGGAATACATCGATGACTCCCCCCCCTTTTTATATGTTTGCAGCGGTCTTCTTTACCTAAGTTAGGGATTCCTATTTCGTTTGCTTCATCACTATTTTAGGCGGGAGGGGGGAGGGAAGAGGTAGGAGACGTTTCTACACATCGATTTGGTTATACATTTGCTTCTTATACCTCTTTTTCCATGACCCTTTCATTCGCGCTGGCCTTTGAGTTATACTGAAAGCCATAAGTTCTGTGAGCTTTTGGGCAAGTTACTTAAAAAAAAAGATATCCGACTTTACACACAGGAAAAGTTAAGACAAGGTGATTTTTGCAATAATAACATAATACTACATGTATTAGATATGGATGAATTATTTTTGTACCACTTTATTCCAAAAGCTGTCAGTAGGTATACCTGTGGTAGGATGGTCAGTTTATTCCTCAGGTCATGCAGACCAATGTCGGCGATGTTGATGCCATCGATCACAATAGACCCACCAGTTGCTTCTATTATGCGGAACAAACAAAGCGTGAGAGAAGACTTGCCGGCGCCAGTTCTTCCTACGATACCAACCTTTCAAGCGATAGAACAACGTAGTAGAGTTCATGTATTATTTAAGATCAATTCCATCGGTTTATGGTTGTCGCATGCAATGACAGATATACACTTAATACAATCCTTTTATTTTGTAGATTGGAAGTATATGTATTGACTTTCAAAATTATTCCGAAACAAAAATCTTTCGAAATATCACATTGAAGAGTCCAATGGAAAGTGTGGCATAAAACATGAATACACATACATTATGAATTCAGAAACTACACATCTTCATGCGGTATAACTAGATGAAAAGTTTACTTACCTTTATGGCAGTATCTTTTAAATTCTTGGGATATGATATCAATTATATTAATAATTTCATTTGATGTTTTAATATTTGACCTAAGAAGAAACGACGTAACAAAATAATTTTTTAAAATTTATCTCTAAAATTCAACGCAATAAAAACATGTTCGCATTCCTATTGCGATTGAATTAATTAGGCCATGTAAGTTAATGACTTAATTAAAAAATACCCCATGAAATAATTCTATTAGTTTAGTACATAAGAGGGTATAGTGAACCCAGTATATTTTTCTGAAGTGTTATCGAATAAATGCCATTAAAGATTGCATTGAAATTTGGCAGGTGGGTTATAATGGTATACTTTTCTTGCTGCTATCCACCCTAAGTTCGTTCCAAAAAACTGATAACATTTTTCTTCTTTTGTTTTCAAAAGACCATGAACTATAGTCTGCAAGTCGACTTATATTGCAAGAGTGTGAATTTATCTCGAAAAATATTTCAATAACTTTTAGGCAGTACCGGTACCTCTTTGCTCATCTGTGCTCCAATCAGTCTCAGATTCAATTCAATTGAAATCTTCCGTTCACACAGGGCCTCCAACAGCTGTGTAAGGCTAGATCGTCCAGCGAAAAAGCTATGCTGGTATTTGTTGATGAGGTCCTTTTCCTGGGGGGGGGGGTGGAATTTGCTATCTGCTTGATTACCTTCTCTGTGCATTTGCAGATAATGCTGGTCAAACTCACGGGGAGGTCGTAACTGACATCTGAGCGACTTATTTTTTTAAAGATTGAGGTTCTTTCGCTTGAGACCATTGATCTGGGATATTTCTTGTTCCCAGCGACAGTTTAAAGATGTGGACAAGTGCACCCGCCCAGGTGTTTACAGTTTTTGCCAATATGAGTGAACTAATCTGCTGACCTATCTGAGCCAGGGGATTTTCCACTGTACAGGTCAGATAGAAACTCCCCAAGGCATTCATAATTTATTTTAATAACTTCCAGTTTGTTCTCATATTTGTATTTTGGAGGATTGGGTAGTTACCAGCATCCTCTTTTGTAAAGAAACTTTCAAAACAAAAACCTGACATTTCTGTTTTATCTAGATATGTCTTTGTCTCTCCACTTCCTCTGTTTCGAAAGTCAGGTGCTCCTGATCTTGATTAATCACGAGCTTGAACTGCTTGATACCAGATATGATGGCTCGTTCAAGTATCTATATATCAATTAAGGCGATCCTCATCGGCACAAAAGCTTATAAGTTTACCCCGATCAAACTTTAAAGAGTATTACAGTACCAATGTTTCTCACATACTTTAGGAACGTCTATGAGGAAAGCAACCGAGGAAAGGACCCGTACTCAGTGTTCAAATACTGCGCAGTGTGTCCCAATTCCAGGCAAGTGTAATAACACTGTACCGTAAATTGACGTGTCGTATGTAATTTGGAAGAATGAAACGAGAAGCGATATAGTAAACAAAGAGAAAAATTACCTTCTCTCCGCCATTTATCTTGCAGTTCACTCCCTTGAGAACAAGGTCTAGGCCTTGTCTGTAGCGAGCTTGGAAATCATGAAAAGTGACGTCACCTTTGTGGGGCCACCTTCCGCGAGGTCGACTGTTTGGGTGTACCAGGGGTGCCTGCCTCGCAATGAGAAATACTGTGTAAGCCATTAACGTATAGCCAGAAGATGAGTCACTGTAACATTAAAGCTTCACATCAGAACTGATTCATTATGTAACAATTGATACAGCTTGAGGTTGTAAGTTTAAAAACCTTCTTAGACTACATTAATGATTATCGACGAACATAAAATACAAATTCCTAAAAATGTCCATTTTAGTAAATAGTGTAATGCATAGCATTTTTTGAAAAGTGCTCTAATAATATACTTTCTTGCATTCATCATTTTATAGCATTAAAAATGAAACCTTTTATGACTGGAAGCAGTCTTAAGAAACATACTTTTGTTAAAAACTTATGCGACTTATCTACTATACCTCTTGTTCTACTTGCGAATACTCTTTCATCCTCTCAACAGATACAATGTTCGTCTCTAATTCACATACTTGACGAACCATGTATGTCAGGGCTCCGGAAATCTGTTTGAAAAGGATAAACGTGCTTACGAAATGAAAGTCTCCTTTCAATTTTGATAGGTTGATAATATTGTTTATAATGATACTGCAAAAGCGCTCGCTAAGGATATATGTAATTACAATGCATTTTCTACAACTAGTGTTATTGCTGATGCTGTTGGTGCTGCTGCTACCACTACTAGCACCACCACCACCACCACCACTACTACTACTACTACTACTACT
>BMAT01013750.1:46623-59390 GCA_019649035.1 Elysia marginata | reverse complement strand
TACTATCAGCTGGTAATTTTGATAATCATACTATCACCACTACCAATTAAAAGAATAATTATAATGTTGATGATGATGGCGATGAAAAGGAGGAGCATGGTGATAATGGTGGTTGTGATGATGATAAGGATGTACAATGTGACAATAAAAATGTATTGCTTTTGCTCATGAATTGTGGCGAAGGTGTTGCTTTTACTGATAATGATGAAGATATTTTAGCTTTTGGTGATGATAGTGATGATGTACATACGCTATTTTTAATAAGGATAATGTCTGTGAAGATGCTATGTTACTGCTAGAGACACTTTCAATGAAAATATTGCTGCTTTTGATGATGGTTAAGATGATACTGTATTGACAAAGATTCTGCTTTTTGTACTGATGGGGGTGCAGACACTATGACTGCTACTGCTGCTGCTGATGATGTTGATGATTATAATAAAGACGTTTCCTCTGCTGATTATTATTATTATTATTATTATTATTATTATTATTATTATTATGATTTAGGGGAGTAGATATGATGAAGGGTTGAAATATTATGCAATTTTTTAGCTAGTATTTATACTGTTCTTCTGCAAACATCGATTGACCTGTAAAGCGAAAGAGACGGACAGGCCTGCATCGCTCCCCCTTCCACCGCTTGTGATCTGGAAGATGGCGGAGAAGAGCACCACCAGGTTGGCTAGGACATCCATATTGAGCTGCAGCCATCTGGCATTTGAAACTAGAGTTTAAAGGTCTTGGCTTCAAACGTATCTTACCGTTTTTGCAAATACTCGCATCGTGTGATGTCCCCAATATAAACGTTTAACAGTTAAAGCAGTGCAAGGATAAAGAATACTGTATGTTTTAATGTTATAGGACGTTGGACACCAATGTTATTATTATTATTATTATTATTATTATTATTATTATTATTATTATTATTATTATTATTATTCTCCTTCTTCTTCTTCTTTTGAAAGGATAAAGAGTAGACTACAATTTTTCTTACAAGGAGTAAGAAGTCCAAGAAGAAGCTTTTGTTTCATTTTTTAAAAACTAAATTTAATTGGTAACGTTAACATAAAACACCAATAGTGTCGAATAAATAGAACAGTTCTTACATGATATGCTGTGTCTTTCTCACCTGATGGCTGCCTGACTGGCGAAGTAATAGACCTGGTTCCTGTCAACGCGCCTCTCAGACTCGAGCATGAACCGCTCGGTGGCTCCGTAGGCTCGAATCACTGCGGCACCGGTCACAGACTCGCTGAAGTGCACGTAGATAGGCGAGCGCGCGATCGACTCGATACGTTTCAGCTGACGCGAAGTTCGCACGTAATAATTCTAAACACAAAACACAGTAAACTTAAATGTTTCTACTTATGAACAAATACATGGTCAGAGATATATAAAGAAAGATAAATACCCTTCCTTTTAGCAGTTTAAAACTCGAATTGTTCATGATTTTAATTACATTTTGCGTTATGAGTATCAGTAAAAAAAAATTGTTTGAGAATTGCGAGATATGCAACTACGTATCTTAAAAACAAAGTAAAAACGCATGAGCATCGGGATTTTTTTTTTCGTCGGCTTAAACATACACAGAGACAGTACTGACTCTGATTCTCATATGTCCAGTGCATGATTTTGCGACATACATGTAGCATCAGATCTACTCGGCATAATACAAGATAAATAAGCTCTAAGTACTTTAGATTATTAATAAAAGTCCTTCGTTACACAAACAGATCCGTTACTCAATTTCATAACTAAAGATTTAGAGATCATTATCCTACAGAAAAAGTGTCCTCGTAAAAGCTGACGCCCGCATAAAACTTCAATGGTTTACTTAAGATATTTTGGCAACATACTGTCAGACAGAAAAATGATAGATTTATGCGCTGCGGCCCCCTGAGGATGACGAAGTCCATAGCGGAGGAAATCCAAGATGGCTGATGGGCCAACGGGGTTTGTCAGCCCCCTTCTGTAAAACGCATGCTATATATGGGTATTATTACGCCATGAGTTATCGTCGGCGGCGCGCAAGGTCTCTTATGCCATAGTTTTAAAAACGTTTTGTTGGCGCCTGATACTTTTGTTTCACATAATTCCTAGCCATGACTTTAAATTACGGTCGCACTAACACGGTCTTGGTCAACGTTGCCAAAATAAGGACACTGATGTTGATATTGTTATTATTAGGAGGATTGAGCGGTGGCGCAATCGGTAGGGCGGTTGAATGCTATCCGAGAGCTCCCGGGTTCGATGCCTACTCCGGGCAAAATATTATTTGCTCCACTGTGCCCACCCAGCACTTAATGGGTAAATAGGTCTCTTAAGGCTCGGCAATAATAAAGGCGGCGAGGAAAGCAAAGGCAAACTAACTCTGTACGCAGTATGCCTGAAAAATAAGGACGCTGCTCCTTGATCCCTTACACTCGTCCTGAGTCTGGTAAACTTTACTTTATTTTTACATTACACGAATACTCACCTGAATGATCATAAAGACGACAACTATTGGTATGAGCACAGCTCCAAAAATGGGAGACTGAACGAGGATGACGATAAGAGTGAATAGAATGATACATGCAGTGATGAGAAAGTCACGAATTATTAAGGGAATAGCATTGTCCACTGTGTCTACATCACGGGAGAACCTACAAGTAAGAAGAGAAAAGAAGCAACAGATAACTTGATACGAAATAAAACGCAAAGAAAAAGATTTAGAAAAAGACACACATGTACGTAGTAAAACGAATTAAGGGAACAATCTAACAATCTAAAACTATACGCGAACAAAGATTTCTTTAGAGGCTCTTTTGGGAGGATTGAGAGTTCAATAAAACAGTTATTTCGCGGAAGCATGTGCACGAAAAGGAAACCGATGATAATATAATGTGGATGAATTATACTGTACGATCCTGTTGCGGTTGAAAACTTTTTAATTACCATGAAAAGGGCTTTTGTCCGTCCTCTTTTCTGTGATGATAGAGCCTATGTAAATAACATTTGATAACATTGAATGTTTGTGATCAAAACTTTGTCATAGGCTCCAGCCTTTGTTGATAGAATCACAAAAATTCCCCTTGTCTGTAAATCCATCTCTTCTTGTGCCGTCGACGCTTCATAGCCATGTTTCCCTAAAATTTTGTTTCTGCTACTTTCATACTTTATTTCTCTTGGTTGCATCCTTGAAATATTTAAACTTGTGTAACACTGCTGTTGACTGACACGTGTCAATTCAAAGATTAAAATTAAAAATGAATGTAGAGCTTTGTTAGCTCCATATTGAAAAATAAGATATCTATGTGAAGCTCACGGGCAGAAGTAGCTCAGACAAAAATCTTCTACATTTCTAACCATTATATTTGATTGAAAATGAAAAAGGTGGGAATAAAGAAAAGCTAGTTTTAATTCATTCAGCCTTAAGTTCCGACTTGAACCTGATTCAGTCTGGTTGCCTTACATTATTCCAAAACAACACAACCTGGCGTCGCTCTTATGTTGCTTAGCTTGTTTACCTGTTGAGAATGCGGCCGATGGGAGTTTGGTCAAAGAAGCTCATGGGAGCGTGGAACAGCCTTTCCAACAGGAGGCCGTGCAATTTGTCTGAGGCCTTCACAAGACATCGCCAGAACAGGTAGTTGAATCCAATCAGAGTCAATACTGGAGTATTTTACCAGTCAAGAGAATAAACAGAGAGAGGGTGGAAATATTTTTTTTTTGAAAATTCGAAATCCTAGAGCATGGACTTGTTGAAATAAATAAATATACTTTAAACTTTTGGTCAGTCAAAGAGTTTAGGTCACAGATCTCCTGATGGACTGAAGGCTATTGCCTACAGACTGGTGCTCGATGCTCTATTTAAAGCATTTTTTTTTAATTAAAAACTGAGCCACGAAGGGAGCCAATGTGCACCTCTTTCTTATTATTTTCCTCTCTGAGAGTGTCTTAAGCTTTACCCAGTACTCGAAATCAATGCAAATGAAATTCCATCTCATAAAACATTTTTTTCTCAAAAATTTTCAGGGCTTAGCAGAAATATTAGGTCGTTACATGAATATAATTATAGAAATGCTTTCAAAACAGTCGAGTCGAGTATATTAAATTTGGTAATAACAGAATCCAAGAACAAGGTGATACACTGTTGTCCTTTCCATAAATTCTTATTTAACAATAACGTTATAATAATAAAGAAAGGTTACTTGCATTGGGAAATGCCAAAAAATCCGCCATTGACTCCCACATAAAAGTCAGTTCTTCTTGCGCCTTCAAGGGTTGAGCGTGTTGTAGCATTGAGAAGCAGTTTGTCCTCAGTCCAAGCCGTGAGGAAGAAACCCGACCACGCAAGTAGAGCTTGGAAATAATGACACACCGAAATGTTTTATCAAAGATAACATAGCTGTGTGTCCTACGCAGATACATACAAGTCCGAAAAGGATTTGTTGAAACGATTTTATTGCTCCTTTGTTGCTGGCTGAACAGACGGTTACACATTTAGAGGCGTTTCATTAATAAAAAATGTTTTAAGCAGTAATATGTTGCGCCTAAGTGAGGTCATTAAGTTGAAAGATGAGTTGGAAATGTTTGTGTGGTAAAAAATTTGCTCTACAGTAACTAGACACAGTTAACTTTATGTAAATTTCAGGCTTTTTGTGGTGTGTCAAAACATTCTGAGCGAGACAATGAGTATATGAGGAGAAGGGAATAGGATAAGAGGAGAAGAAAGCGAAAACCATCCTGACAATTAGAGGAAGCCAGAGAAAGATTGTAAATCTAAAGAAAGAAAATATTTGAGAAACAGAGGAAAAGATTGTACAGAGACAGATGGTGTGATAAAAAAATGAACAAAATAGAAAGAGAGCGAGAGAGAAAGAGAGAGTAGAAAAAAGACGGTTTCTGTGTTTGTATTGTTATAAATAATAACTGATGCTAACAAAGCACTTCAAATGAAACACCATACATAAGCAATTAAGAATACAATCGTGGAGAGACGTAACCAGGATGTGAATGCGTATGGAATCTATTGATGTAAAGAGGAAGGAAAAACTCGCTGTTCCAATAAGGTAGCACTTATGATTGTTAAATTTTGACGCACCTTGACTAAGCAGGAAAGATAAAAAGCTGATGGTTAAGCCTTTGATTCCTGCCGCCCTGGCATAGGCAAGAAATACACCCTTCTTTACCTGTGTATGAAAAAAATGGATACAGTTGAGTTTTACAACTATCACTGCTTTTAATCGGTTGAAAACAAGTCACAGTCAGTCACGTTAAGAAAATAATATTTGCTAGTAAAACCACTTTCAGATGTCGATATCGGTTTGACAATGTGAATTTTAGGATTGAAGAGATGTTATTTTTATCGTATTCATTTGGAAATTATGGGGGATAAAAGTACTTTTTCCATCTATATGAGTACTAATTTCAGGTCTTTATCCTCATTATCATTTCTACTAAAACATATTTTTGTCTCTTTCCATCACCCGTCTCAGCATTCATCCGCCCTAGTCACTACCCTTTCCCTTTTGTCCCATCTCCTGCATTAAATCCGTGGTTCTTATGAAAGCCTGTCATTTTAATTGGAGTATGTATCATTTCGTTAAAATTTCTGTTCCACTAATTTTACTTGTTCTAGTCTTAAAATTACTTAAGTCTTGAGGATACAAGTTTAACACTACCAGCCTAAACCAAGGGGGTTCATTTGGTTGAAGAGGCTGGATGTCAGGATTATAGCGCTTTTGTCGTGATTTTGAACCCAAAGTAGGCTTTTAAATTAAGTAAAGGTAGTAGAAAGGCATTTCGAAGTCATGATCTTCACGTGGTCCGACCCCCTTGAGGAGCTTAGGTTTAGGTACGGAATCACTTGTTATGAAAGGGGTTTCTCCTTTTCAACCTTTTTCAACCTTTTTCTATCTCTCGTTGAGCATCTTACAGACTGACTATATCAGCTAAACCAAGCCTCACCCTGCCAGTCTCGAGTTTCTCCTCGGTGACCAGCTTTCCACCCCTCTGACCTGTAGCGCCGCTTGTCATGCTCAGGCTGAGTTCTGTAGATAGCTGGTGTTGCAGAGACGCTAGAAGCGGGTCCTGCTCTACTGGTCTGCTGTAGTCACCTTCTTGGTTCTCCCGAGCGCTGACGAAGGGAGAGAACAAAATTCTTAAAGACTGATAAAAATTACTTTATTGTTCAAAAATGATTGAAAGGCAATGATGGTTATTTTGGCATGACTATTTAGTACGCTGGCGAATTGATAATGTTGAGAAATTAATGTTCATGGAAATATTCAAAACAAAATGATACTTTGAAAGGAGAACAAAAGAGGGAATTGAGTAAGAGAGAAAGGAGAGACAGAGGAGGATGGTTAGAGAGGAAAAAGACATGGGGAGAGAGGGGTAGGAAGAGCGATGGGACAAACTTAGAGAAAAAAAGAACAAAAAGAAATTGAAACATTTGCATCTAACCTCGAGATGTGTTTCCTTTTCTTTCTTTTCCGTGCCTCATAGCCCCAGAACACAGCAGCCTCATCAGCAGAGGTATTAGCTTCTGATGTCCAGCATTCCACTGCCTCTTTCATGGCATCCTCCACCTCTTGCTCTATGGTAGATTAACAGGTTTGTGAACAAGACTAGACAAGCAGGTGCAATTAGGTACGATAAAAAGCCAGAGATAGAGAGTGAGAAAGAGAGGTGGGGAGGGGGGGGAAGAGAGAAAGTTTGTGTGTGTTTGTGAGTGTCAGATAGCGAACAGATCGAAAACGGAAAAGCAGGGGTGCGAGAGAAATTAAGACAGACAGACAGAGAGACAGACTAAATGATTGTGGCTGAGGCACCGAAAATTTAATTCTAAGAACCACCTTTTGTCTTTCATCACTAAATATTAAATTATCAAAATTAATTTTACCTTCTTTGTCCTTCTCAACTCCAAGTTCTTCATCTTCTACGCCTGGGCCTCCAAGGAAATACTCCCGAAGAAAATGTGAGAAAGGCCCGTTGTTCTTCAAAAGATCTTGATATGATCCCTGCTCGTTTATAGTTCCGTTCGATAGAACTAGAATATTGTCAACCAATGGCAGCCAGTTCACTCCGTGTGTAACCAAGACTCGGGTCTGGTGGGATTAGAGCTGGCATTACAGGACATGTTGAAGGGCGGTAATGGTATTAACATTTATAAAGTTTTTTTTTCAGTTATCAACAATACTTAGAATCGTGCTTATTCATGTGTATTATAAAATACCTTACTGGTAAATTAATGATTGTTTGTATTTAGAAACCAAAACAAAACTTACAATCAATTTCCTTCCTAAAAGCGCAAGAAACTAAGAAGGCTTAACAAAACATGGATTACCTTTTTAGACAGAAGCCCCTCATGACCCACAACATTTTTAAAGATGGCCTTGCCAACATGGGCATCCACAGCGGATAGCGGGTCGTCCAGCAGGTACAGATCAGCCTGGCTATAGACCGCTCTAGCCAGGTTCACTCGTTGCTTCTGACCACCAGATAGGTTGATGCCCTGCGGAGACCCGATTCAGGCCAGCACATAGGACATTAGGAAGAACATCCAAACAAACATCAAGAAAAATGCCAAACAACTTGCCACTGAAAAGGTTTTTTTAACAGAAGTAGAATCGGCAACAGAAACTAGCAGCTTAACGAGTCTTTAATAGTTTGTCACAGAGGCCGAATGTTCATTGTATATTTTCTTTTTTTTTTCTGAGCACACCAAGCCAGTGACTAGGCAGGATTTAAAACTATGCAACATTATTATGAACAAACTGAACCTCGCAAATAAAAACAAAAGTTGAATACTATGGGTGAGGGCGAGGAATAAGAAAAAAGGTGTTTATTTTTTCGAACCATCAACAAATTCACTCGATATCTTGAAGATAGAATAAAATGTACTACACTTATCACTTAAACGTGATAGCAAAAAGAATAGTGCAAACTTTTTCGCCGATCTCAGTCTGATCCCCGGCATCCAGGATATCAAAGTCTCTCTTAAGCTCGCAAGCTGTGATGACTCGTTCATATCGCTTCTTGTTATATCGGCTGCCGAACAGGATGTTGTCCCGCACTGTGGCATTCTGGATCCAAGCTTGTTGAGATACGTATGCTGCCTTATACTGGAAAAAAAGAAAACGTATTCCAGATATAATTATACCAGATGAGTTTTAAAACAAATCTAATCATACTTACATCACTTTTTCCACCATCTGTTATATTTACGACGTTGAAGGGGGGTGCGGGTTTCTGTTTGGCAAGGTGGGCTGGTTGGTTTGAGGGCAATGTTACGATGTGTTCAAACCACTTGGTTTTTAGTTGTATTTTTTTAAAGAAACTTCATTAATGGTGTGCTTTTGTTAGTTCTCGAATGGTCTTGTTTCGGCTGCGATTTTTTCTTGTTACTTTTCTTTTGAGGAGGCATTTCGTTTCACATGCATTGGTTGTTCTTTCTTGTGCAGCCTTTAGCGACCAAGTCTGGCAATGGTATGTTAGAGTAGGTAGAAAGATTCTGCTGATGATCTGGGCCTTCATTTCCATTGGGATATTTTTGTAATTAAAGAGAGGTGTTAATTAATATGTAACTACGTTAGTTTTTTAGAGCCTTACATTAAAGTTAAAGGTTCATGCGTCGGCTTCTTGAACAAACCTAGGTATTCAAACTCTACTTGATTCAGTTGTGTTTATTTGTTAAAGAAGATCAGTAGTTTGAGGTTAACTTCAGTTGAGGAAACGGTGATGTTCGTACATTACTCTTTGCCTGTATTGGATCTGTGTGGTTTGTCTAGTTCATTCGGAATGATCTGGTCATAAGCGAAAAGAAATTCATTTATTTCTTTGGTTTTTTTTCAATTACTGCTTTGGTCGTCTTATCCATGTAGGTAATCAAGAGGAAAGGTTAAAGAACGCACTCTTGTCTTATTCCTGAGCTGACAAGGAATCAATCTTAAAGTCTTTTTGGAACTTTCGAACTTTACAACAACTTTCTATTGAGCTCAAGCACAATTGCACACATGATAAATACAATAACATTTATGATACGAGGACGTAATATATTGATACAGAATGTGAAAGAAAAATTTCAGACAATGGTAAACATTAGTATTACTGTTTTTAATGCGTAGTATTATAACGATCAGTAATACTACTGTTCACCATTGTCTGAAATTTTGAAGTGTAGTGCAAGAAATAGAACACATGGACATCGACCTGCTTGGAATATCGGAAACACATTGGCCAGATGCAGGAGACTTCAGAACACAATCCCTCAAGTCTCAGGCCAACTACAGAGTCATCTACTCGGGAGGCGAACAACATCGACACGGCGTAGCACTGATACTTAATGATAAAATGTCAAAAGCTCTCAAATACTACAACACGTTCTCTGAAAGAATCAACTGTGCTAAATTTATAGAACAGAGCCACCAAGAACCGACAAGAGCCACCACAATCAGTGCCCTGAATATGCGAGTTGTAAAGTGACCTATCTGAATGCTCAATCAGTGGGCAATAAGACTGTGACAATAAATAATATAATCACAGACAAGAAATCTGACCTTGTCTTCATTACAGAAACTTGGCTTGCAGAAAATGGTGATGATGTCACCCTGTACGAGCTAACACCGACAACACATACAATCATCTCTCAACCAAGAAAAAACCGACCTGGTGGAGGGCTATGTGTCATTATAAATAGAAACTTAAATTTCAAAGCCGAAAATATTACATCATTTTCATCTTTCGAGTGCACAAAACTGACCACCATGAATAAGATTTTCATCTGTCTGTACCACCCACGACCATCAGCAACTAACTCATCCCACAGACAATTCATAGAAGACCTAGAGTGTCTCATTGAACATCACTCAGAAGTACTTGATCGTGTAATAATACTGGGAGACTTTAATATCCATTTTGACTCTCTCACTGATACTTATAGCAAGAGCGTTAAAACATTACTGCATAACAACGACCTTACAAACCTCGTAACAACGGCAACTCATTGTAAAGGACATATTCTTGACTGGGTGGTGGCTTCAGAGACCTTCGCTGTTTCAGTCGATGACCTTTGTCTCTTGGACCATTACACCATCAACTTCAGAGTTGCGTTGCATTTGGGGCAAAGAAAAAAGAAAATCGCCACAAAGAGAAACACTCGCTCTATCGATGGGGCGGCACTGAACGCAGATATAAGAGCAGACCTCGAGGCCAACCATTCTGCCCAAGGTAAAGGCCGAGCTGATATGTTTGAAGATATTCTTCGACGCAACCTGGAGAATCACGCCCCATTGAAGACGCGTGAAACAACAGATCGACAGCCTGCTCCTAGGATTAAGGAAAAAGTTCGAGAGACTCAACGTCGCCGGAGAACAGCAGAACGAAAATGGCACAAGTCTAGAACCGCAAGTGACCGACAAGCTTACAAACAAGCGATGGACTCAGTTAAAGCAACCATAATAAAAGAAAAGAAGTCCCATTTTGCTAGAGGGATAAAAAGTTCTAGAACATCAAAAGGTCTTTACAGTGTAGTTAATGAAGTGTGTCGCAAACTGTCATCCCCTGTGCTACCTAAAGGCGTACCAAAGAAAGAACTACCTGATAGGTTTTCCCGCTATTTTTCAGACAAAATCTCAAAGTTAAGACAAGAACTAGACCATGATGCCGAGGATCCAAGTACAGAGACAGCTGAAAGTGTACCTAAATTCTCAGGTGACACATTTAGAAACTTTAAGGAAATCACTGAGCAAGAAGTGAAAAACATTCTGACAGCCTCACCATCAATGATTTGTTCTCTAGATCCAATACCCACCAAGTTTCTTAAGACGTGTTTAGATTCCAGCCTTCCTGAAATAACAAATATTTTTAACCAGTCCCTCAGCACAGTTGTCGTTCCAGATTCATTCAAAAAGGCCATTGTCATTCCTCTTATTAAGGAACCAGATTTAGATCCTGAGGACTTAAAGCACCATCGCCCTGTGTCTAATCTATCATTTATGTCTAAAGTACTTGAAAAAAAAATTGTTCTTCATCAATTGAAAGATCACTTAAAGCGTAACAATTTAATTGAAAAGTTTCAATCCGCCTACAGAAATTGGCACAGCACCGAAACCGCTTTTTTACGAATAGTCAATGATATCCTGTTATCATGTGACGATGGTAACATTTCAGTGCTAACACTCCTAGATCTTTCGGCGGCGTTCGACACGATCGATCACGCTATTCTGTTTGAGCGCTTGTCAACTAACATCGGTCTAGATGGGAATGTATTGGCATCGTTCAAATCCTATCTCTCGGGTAGGACGCAATCGGTAAAAATCGACGAGCACACATCAGATGATATGCCACTAAAATACGGTGTACCACAAGATTCAGTGCTCGGCCCTGTTCTTTACACACTCTACACATTATCCATCGCTGAAACAATAAAGTCATACTCTGTGGGGTACCACATGTACGCTCATGACACTCAGCTCTATGCGTGTGGTGCTCCACAGAGAATTGGCGAGGTATGTAAAAATATCCAGGATAGCTGTGAATCAGTAGAGGCGTGGATGAAGACTAACAAACTAAGGTTGAACATTGAAAAAACTGTAGTAATGTACTGTGGGAGCCAACAAAACTTAAAATTGATTGATAACGCTTACATCTGTTTTGGAAATGCTAAAATTATACCCTCTTTAACAGCAAAAAATCTCGGTGTCTTTCTAGACAGTCAAATGAATATGGAAAAGCAAGTTAATAGTATTGTCAAAACAATATCATATGTCCTTAGGAATTTAGCCAAAATTGAAAAATACCTAGATGATGATTCAATCAAATCTATAGTAACAACTTTAATTTTATCGAGATTGGATTATTGTAACTCGCTCCTTGCCGGCCTTCCGGACAGTCTTATTAAGAAGCTTCAGAGAGTCCAAAATAACGCAGCAACATTGGTTCTGGGTATAAACTGCTTTGAAAAAATTGATAGTAAAGAAATACTCATCCGCTTACACTGGCTACCCATAAAAGCAAGGGTTGATTACAAAATCGCCCTCCTATGTTTCAACGGCTTAAATTCAAGATCGCCGGATTATGTCAGGGATTTATTGAGGTCCCATGCCCCCACTCGGTCATTAAGATCCTCAGAAACAAGTCTTCTTCAGGTACCCAGAACCAAACTGAAGCGTTACGGAGACAGATCTTTCTCCCAATTCGGCCCAACTCTCTGGAACTCACTTCCATTGTCCCTTAGGGCGGCAGGCAGCGTGTCAAATTTTAAGAAAAATTTGAGGACGTTTTTTTCCAGAAATATTTACTGCCATCTTAATTCTGTGAGATATGTATTAACTATAATCAATTTTATTGCTTATCAAAATTTTCTTGCACTTTTGTTGAATTGTAAAAATATTTTTTTAATTATGACAAGCAGCATCTATGTACACCTTTTATCTTTTCATTTTTTCTTTCATCTATGAACACTTTTTTAAAATTTTTTTTAATATCATAATCATTATAAATATAATGAATTTTTATGCCTACATTTACCTATGCTTGAAAGCAGCAAACTTACTTTTCATGACTATGTTATATCTATAAAAATCACTGTGTTTTATATACATATATATTGTTTTTAGCTAATGGTTTGTTATATGTTGTATTTCTATGTAAAGGGCTTTGAAGTTGCCACAAAAAGCGCTACACAAATGTAATACTTAAATAAATAAATAAATAACAGCACCACAATACGCTCCTTTCAAAAGCGTACGTTCCAACTACAGATCATGACGAGGAAGAAA
>BMAT01013748.1:126751-139870 GCA_019649035.1 Elysia marginata | reverse complement strand
TTATGTGTCAAGGATTTAAAATTATGAACTGTAGATAAAGAGAGAGATAGAAATAGAGTCAGAGAAGGAGGAAAAGAGAGAAACAACAGAGAAAAACTACAGAATTATGAGAGAGATGGAGAGAGAGAGTAAAAAAAAAAAGAATTAGACGCAGTAAAACCACCAAAGCTGGTAGTGGTACCTCACACCAACTTACACCAAGGAAAATGAATGGCAGCGCGCGGTTCAAGCTTCAAACATGACAAATCAATAGCGTCCGTCAGGATAGGTCCAACGTGGACGGGCCATTAAGAGAAACAAGGAGCAGACAAAATTGACAAAGCAAAACCCGTCCTGAAAAATCAAGCTGTCAAATAAGTAGATCTCGATAGCCTCTGCTGGATTGCTCAGACATGACACGTTGTTGGCCCACAGGTCCATACATAATAAATACAGCAGTGGTATAGACTGTACTGTAGAGCGACATACTGAGAACTACAGATAACACTCTCACGCGCACGATCGCTATTCCTCAATGGGGGGAAATGAGGCCTCGTGTTTTATTCACGCCAACATTGTTGTGTGTGTAGGGGGGGGGGGGTGCCTTGAGGGGGTTCGTCAACCAACCTGTCCTTCTCGTTGTGAGCGTGACGGTCGCAGCAATGAAATGCCACGGTGATCGCAAATACATGTACCACCAGCAGCAGCAGAACCAGCGCCCCCTTCAACACGACCATTCACAAACGCCTACCACCACTTGGATCTGTGTATTCTAGGCCTACATAGTGGCACACGCGGCTGCTGTTCTGGGAGGGAGTAGAGGTTGTGTTCGTGTTATGCAGTACTCACAAATCGATGGCGATCACGACACTGGGAAATTGTGTTGGGTAAACTGAGTAGACTGTAGACCTAGACCTTACTCGGCTAGGGTTAAAATCAGGAGAGTAGCAGAAAGAACAAGGGGCTGAAGGGGGCTAGCTAGAGGCAGACAAGCTAGGGTGGAGAGAGGAGACAGAGAAAGAGAGAGAGAGAGAGAGAAAGAGTTAAATAAATAGAGAAATGGCATAAGAAGAGAGGTGGGTATGGTTCAGGGAGGCATAACGAAAAAGAGCAAAATACTTTTTTAAATTTTTTTTATCCTATACACTATATTAATTCCTTTTCGATAAATTTGCCTTCGTTACTCAGCGTCACTGTGTCGCCACATGTGCACAGAGCAGCAGCTGCACAAGTGCCCCAGCAGACCAGTATTCTGGAAGGCCACTTTTGAACCCAAATGCAGGGTGTCGCAGGCGCCTACCACAAATTGAAGAATTGCCTGAAGCTGGGTACCCATTTTACAGGTGGGTGGACTGGGGAAAGTTAGGGAAATTGCTTATTCCCGAGGCAATTGCACCAGGGTATGGTCGAAAATCGAACCCGCGACCTCCAGATCTCGAGTCCAACGCGCTAACCGCTGTGCCACGATGCTTCCTGAGTACACCTAGACCTTACTCAGCTAGAATTTAAATCAGGAGAGTAGGAGAAATAACAGGGGGCTGTGGGAGGGGATGCTGAAGGCAGAAAAGCTAGGGTTTCAATAGGAGACAGACTGAGAGCTATAGATATGGTTCAGATATACATACAGCAAAATACACATGAAGTCATTAGTATTTAAGGCAATTCTCAAACCACGCCTACTTAAACCCACTACTCATGATTTTCATACCTTCAATCTTTCACCTGGGAAAGAGATTAGAGCCCAACTATCGTGCCTGTTGACAAACTCCCTATTTGAAGTCGATTGCTTGCGGTAAGAACGATAGTTTGTGGCATCGCGGTGTAGTAGTAGACGCTCGGCTTTCGGATCGAGAGGTCCGGGTTCGAGTCCTGCTTTCGGCAGGTCGACGTTTAGTCCTTGAGAAAGGCTATTTACACACATATCTTCGCCTCAATCATGCGTTAAACGAGTACCCGACTATAGGCAGTGAAAGATCTTGTCAGAATGCTAGAGTGATGCGCTTAACTTGCTGCTCCTCTGTGGGTTCAGAAGGTACTTTGGTTGGGAATGGCCTGTCGGGGAACCCATGTAAAGCGCTTAGAGAACATTAGTGGATAAGCGCTATATAAAAATGCTCTTTTTTTTTTCTTTTTTTTCTTTTAGTTTTGTACTCTAATCTCATTCCCAATTGTTACTGATATAGTGCAGCGGCCGCCTCCGTTATTTAATTCTCATTTTAGTCCGATAGTTTATGAGTACATAAAACACCATATGTTCATAAAGAAAGAGGCAAAATATACGTACTTCGGGCCGGACTGTTATTTGCCTCAAAAAGAACAGTGTAAACGCACAAACCATGACTGCTTCTATGTTTTGAAGTTCATAAGTCTATAGATGGGGCGCTTTTAACAAAGAAGCTTAAAGATTAAGGGGAAAATCAGGTACTTCTATAATTAATATTTAAGCTTTTTTTTTTAATTAGTGCACATTACCTGCTTAAAATGGGGCATATTTAATAAAGCTTTTTAATGGCCTCTAATGTTGAGTTTAAAAAGCAGTTTAAACAACCATGCTGAATATCGGATTCATTTTTTGGCGTTTTCTTTCTTTTCCGAAAAAAAAATGGGAGAGCTGATCGATCTTGACCTAAAAGTTTAAAACATTCGGATCAAGAAGAAACAACACTCACAGATCAAGAAGCAAAAGCAATGATCAAGATGGCCGCAGGAGATAGATAGAAAAAGAGCCATGAAGATTTTAAGTAAAAGATGACTTCTACAAACTCGGCAGGAATATAATTTGATATGACCAGTTCTTAATGTAAAGAGGGATGCTTGTTCCTTTCTGCCGAGTTTGTAGAAGTCATCTTTTTGTTAAAATCTTCATGGCTCTTTTTTCTATCTATCTCCTGCGGCCATCTTGATCATTGCTTTATTAACTAAACACAATTATGTTCAAAACTTTTAGAAAAGGGGAATCAGAAATGTGCAAGTGCGGACATTCTGCAGAGACAACTGAACATATTCTACAGGAATGTTTGCTTTATAAAGAATTATGAGAACAATTGGGGAACCCACTGCAGAGCTTAGCACCAAACTGTTTGGCCCACTCATAGAACTAGAAAAACAATTAATTTCCTGGAACTGCCGGGTATACATCCTTAAAAACTAAAAATTTCGAGAACGCAAAGAAGAAGAAAATGAAGAAGTTAGAACACAGAATAATGAAGACTGTTCAAATGAGAGGATAGAGAATGAATAAAGTCCGATATAAACGACACGGTTTTAATACCAGGCCAATAATCCAAAACTGGACACATCTTTCACGCCTTAAGTCTAACAATACAGTGTAAAGAACCGGCCCTTTACTCAGAAAAAAATTTTTTTTTAATTACTCATGTTCTAACTTACACCAAAAAGTTGGAAGAGAGGACCAAAATGATACTTCTGCACAAGTTTTCTTGCGTTTGGGTTGGTTGAGACTGTCTCAGATATAGGTCAAACACTGGCCTTTACAATCGAGCATGGTTTACCTTGAAAACAAACTGGCAAAGCTAGGGGAAATTTGACACTGGCAATAAACATCACTTTACAATTCGGTGCTTAAACGATACTTCAGGGCGAGCAATAGCAACCCATAAACATCGAGAATAATATTATTATGATCAAAATTTTAACACCGCCACCTATCAAACTTCGTGTTACTTTAAATGTAATAGCCTCGCGATTCTCATTATTCGTAGCCATGAGTAAAGTGCAGACCCAACATCACAAGCCGTGTTAATGGTTTGCAGCGAACCAGATCAGCAGGATGACAAAGCTTGTAAAGGACGGAATCGACTACCACCAGTACTTAGTGACAACCTGTCACGGAACGACACCCAAGTGCTATGAATATATATGATTTTAAAATTTTTATTCACGTAACAACTACATCCAGACCAGGTGGTACCACTCTCGGGTTTGCTTAGATCACCAAAGCATGGAATTCGGTTTCGCAAAGACGGACACTACAAAATTTAACGTCTAACGTTTCAAACACCTAGAAAGAGATGGCAAGATAGACATAAAGACAAGCTGAGAGTGAAAGAGAGAAAAGAAGTAGGAGAAGAAGAAGAAGAAGAAGAAGAAGAAGAAGAAGAAGAAGAAGAAGAAGAAGAAGAAGAAATAGGAGGAGGAGGAGGATGGGAAGAAAAAGAAGAACAAGAAAGAGAGAAGAACAGAGATATAGAGCGCAAGAGAGAGAGAGCGAGAAAGATATACAGAGAGACAGAAAGAGACAGAGAGACAGACAGAGACATAGAGGCGAACAGAGAAGAGAAAGGAGATATTCACATTATCATCTATAGT
Source organism: Elysia marginata (assembly GCA_019649035.1). Lineage (NCBI taxonomy): Eukaryota > Metazoa > Mollusca > Gastropoda > Plakobranchidae > Elysia > Elysia marginata. The sequence continues at coordinate 135,562 of BMAT01013748.1, read as the reverse complement.
GGGGCAACAATATTATTGTACTTGGAAAAAATAAAGTAATGGACAAAGCTGTCTTTTTTAATCGTGTCTTGTTGCTTTTTTTTCTTTCTTTTTTGGCTGTTTTGCTGAGCGCTGTTTCTTATCCAATTATGAAATCAAACTAGTCATCTGATTGTTACTAACAAATGATAAATTGTTGCACTAAATGTATTTCACGCTGTAAAATGTCGATTGGGCCGTTAAAAGGATTATTGTTGTAGGAACACGTATAGAAATTCGATTTTTATTTTGAAGTGAAGAGAGCCATAGATACCAACGGTTGATATAGCCCCTGCAATAGAATTAAACAATGCTCGTCACAATAGCCACTAAATAAATTTATATAGATTGTTTTTACAAACTCTCACAATATAAGGCATGATTCTTATGTTCAGTTCGTTTGTTAATGTTGTCGTTGAACTGAATAAACACATTAGCCTAGACATATAATGTTCGCAGTTTTAGTTAATAAGAGTAAAAGCGTTCTAAGATTATTGGCTGTTGTATAAGTATTTTGACAAATCGTTGGCAATTCATGCTCTCTCGTGATACTGAAGTATCTTAGTCCATTGAGTGTTTTTGCTTATGCTTTTTTATCTGTTAGCATAAAGATTAAACGAACGTTCTTTACACGTATTGGCATTTAGACAACGCTGTTTTCATCTTCAGAAATTTTAAATAAAATAATCTACCATTCGCGCGGGTTTCAACTAGATACCCTATCGAATTTCCTCGACATTTCCATAAAATGGAGATTTTTCTTTTGCTAAAATGCTTCTAAACTCAACGTGACACGCAACTATTTCCACAGAACAAATAGATAATGGGTGAAGTGATTATTTCTGACATTGATATCTTTACAAGGGGCCCACTTCTTTGAGAAGGCTAATATCACATCATGCTCACTTAAGATGTATACACCATAGAGCTTTGAGGTGAGTTTGAAATAATTGTGCTCGTTTTCCTCCTTCGAGGCTGCTCAATGGTAAAAGTGTTCATGACAACTGAGTGGGACTTATGACCAGGGTATTTTTTATGAACTCGTAATTACATGGATAACTTCAACGTAGAGTCCTGAGAATGTAGTTTCAAAATTAAAGTTTACATTTCAACCATTGATTTTGAAATGTACACCGACTATAAAATAGTGGTTTTTTTCGTAACGTAAATTCCTTGGTAATAAGTAAATGAAGGTCGGAGAATGCAACAATTTTGTTGTTGTTGTTGTTTTCTTGTTTTTTTTTTGTTGCCATAGAACGTATTATCCGTCTGTGCCTCTATTAATTCAGGCATCTTTTAGGAAATGTTACAAACCATGAATGAAGAGGTGAGCAAATATTGTGAATCAGATAAAATCTTTAAACATGACTCAGTTTATCTTTTATCTCTGTTTGTAGACAGTCTGCAAACCTTAATCATTGAGCTTTATATCCAGGCCCTGTTCAATATCATAACAGAGTAATAGCAACCTTCTCGAAAGATAACCGATGCTACCATTTGTATGTTTACGGCTTCCATTAACATCAGCGCTTCGTTATCTCAAAAAAAAAAGAATCACATCTAGATCTAGATATAGTCTATGACGATGGACACGTAAATATATAATAACAACATTATTTAAACTAGACAGCCGTGGTTATATTTATGTAATACAATACCTTTGAGACCTGGAACAGAATCGTTTCGATGTCGCATAAACAGGTTTATCCACCGCACATCGCTCTTGTCCACGCGTCGTCCACCTCCCGTTGTTGTTGTTGTGGTGGTTTTTTAGTCCTCTATAACCTCCACACCGAGTCGCCAATACGGTACCGGAAATCATAGAGCTCCGTGCCCCCACTGCTAGCTAACTGAACACGGTAGTGTCACACGCCAGCTGGGCCTAGGTAGGTCTAGAACCCAGTGGCAGCGGCAGCAGCAGCAGTAGCAATAACAACAACACTAACTAGTACACTATGCACAGTCAGCACCAACTGTAATAATTATACTGAGAGGAAAACAAGCTAATGGTACCGAGAGGGGTGCGGTATGGACCCCAGCAGTAACTCTATTGCGTTGAGGTGTTGTTTGTGCTCACGGTCCAGATCTAGATCTCGATCTAGCTAGACATAGAGCTGAGAGTAAAGGCTTTTGTCTGCTTCCTGGGCAGGATGGAGACTTTGGCAGGCGCGAGCCGGCCGCTAGAGGGTAACCAGAACCGCTACTACCTAGTAAGGGAGTGAGGGGAGGGGAGGACGCGGGACGAGAGTGAGTTCTGTTGGTGTTTGGCCGGGTGCATAGGGTGAGCAGGAGGGGGGAAAGGAGGTTGTGGGGCGAGGGCGGTGGGCATAGAAACGGCGCGTGCATCGGGGGATGGAGACATTGGACCGAGTGAGTGAGCGACTGAACAAGGTTGGAATCAAAGACAGAGGTTTGGAGTGGTTCGTGGGATTGTTGGAGCTGCGGTGGTAAATGTAGGGGACGGTGTGAAATAATGGTCTGAGAGATGGAAAGAAAAACGCTTCTAACTGAAGGTATGAACGAGAAACAATGATCAGAGAGATGGAAAGAAAAACAATTCTAATGTAAGGTATGAACGAGAAACAATGATCAGAGAGATAGAGAGAACAACGCTTCTTATGTAAGCTATGAATGAGAAACAATGGTCTGAGAGATGGAGAGAAAAACGCTTCTAACGCAAGCTATGAATGAGAAACAATGATAAGAGAGATGGAAAGAAAAACTTTTCTAATGTAAGCTATGAACGAGAAACAATGGTCTGAGAGATGGAAAGAAAAACTTTTCTAATGTAAGCTATGAATGAGAAACAATGGTCTGAGAGATGGAGAGAAAAACGCTTCTAATGTAAGCTATGAACGAGAAACAATGGTCTAAGAGATGGAGAGAAAAACGCTTCTAGTGTAAGCTATGAATCAGAAACAATGATCAGAGAGATGGAAAGAAAAACGCTTCTAATGTAAGCTATGAACGAGAAAAAAATGGTCTGAGAGATGGAGAGAAAAACGCTTGTAATGTAAGCTATGAACGAGAAAAAAATGGTCTAAGAGATAGAGATGGAGAAAAAAAACACTTATAATGTAAGCTATGAATGAGAAAGAGAGACGGACAGACAGAAAAGGAGAGAACAGTAACATTAAAAAAAAATTCGAGTGGGAACTACGAGAAACGAAAACAAAGAAAACGGAGTCTGAATAAAAAAAAGCAAACGCTACAAGCCGGCAAAAAAGCAGGAGAAAGATTGGTAGAGGCACTAAAGAAAAACATGCAAACGGCAGATCCAATAGTAGTCGTTTTGCGATATCAGTCCAGAATTTAAAAGATAGAGAAATAATTTCTTGATCAAGAGATAAAGATAAAGGCATTGTTACATTACACGAGGCGAAATTCAAGAGAAAGGTTGAAGAGCTCGAGGAAACATATACAAAGATAGAAGGGATAGAGAGAAAAAGTAAGCAAAAAAAAAATTTTCGCCCGCACGATGTGAATAAAGTGAAACATCGAGTTCGCCTTTTAAAGGTTAGGTAGGCTATACGAGTATAAACAGGTAAGGTTAGGCGGAGTTCGTCATTCAGCGTTTGTTTACAAACAATAATTTTATACAGTGCACTTGGAAAGAAAAACTCAAACGCAGAGAGGTGCTCTCTAAGCTATAAGAAACATAATTACATCTTTTTGTAAGGGCATTAACTTCTTGTTCTTTTTTTTGTTTCGGTTTAGAAATGCAGAAAAAGAAAGGTGGATAAAGTAAGGAAAAAAAGAGAAGAGAGAGAAATGAGAGAGAGGGGAGACAGAGAGAGAGGGGGGTGGGGAGAGAGAGAGAGGGCGTGCTTGCTTAATCATCATTACGAATTGTAAATAGCAACTAAAAACTAACTAAAACTTCATAGCAATGACCATTTGGAGAGACACGATGAACACGGGCTCTGTGGCCTAGCGGTAAGACACTCGCTCAGAGACCGGTAGGTACATGGTTCGATCCCCGGCCAAGGCATACCAAGGACTTTAAAAGTTGTAATAGCCGCTGATCCGCCTAGTGTCTGGCATTGTGGGTTTGGTGTTAAGTCTGGTCGGCTCAGTGTCAGGATAATGTGACTGGGTGTGGTGTACGCAAGCGCTCCTTACATCACAGTGTGGCAGCACGCTTTCGATTGTCCCCAGCGCCGTCTCTGAGATAACCTCGAAGTTGACTGGGACGTTAAAAATCAAACAAAAACAAACAAAAGACACATTAAACGGCTTCATAAAGCTTTGAAAGATTCCAAAGTGTGAGATTGCCAATAAAGAGAAGTTGGGCTTAAGTGGAACAGCCCCGAATGTCTGCCTTTATATGATTCGAACTTTCGACGTATAGTAGTTTCGGCACCCACCGTCTTGCCATTAGGAGAAACATAGCAAGTATCAATCTATCATGTCGCCACTACTGTCCTTTCAAAATAAGTTTCATTGCGGAGGTCCTTGTTCAGCCTCTCCAAAGAAATTCACCTTTGGAAACCCCCTCAATTCATGAATTCAAGCAGGTGTTGCAAGGTAGTATTAGTTCTTGAACAAACAAATCGAAAAAACCTCTGCAGCAGCGCAGCTCGGGTGTAGATGTCAATAAAACCCTCTATAAAATTAAAAGCTATGAAAACCCAAGACTTTATAATCATTCAATACCTACATCTCTTTTGCCTGCAAAATTTTTTGCATTTCAGTTCGATTCTTGTGTTGTTGTTGTTCTTATTTGTTCCCTTGCTTCGTGTAATTTTTTTTACCTACGAGTTTGTTAAGAAGGAATTACACCTTAGCTTACTAAAAATGTGTAGGGGCCATCCAATGAATTGTGAATAGATTGGTTTTAGATAAAATTAGAAACTTTAAATGGGCTTATCTCTGCATGCATATCTTAAACTGTACATTTGTAAGAAAACTTCGTACCGTCAGAAAGACAGAGAGAGAGAGAGAGAGAAATAGAAAGAGATAGAGACAGAGAAAGAGAGAGAGAAAAAGAGAGAGATAGGGAGAGAGAGAGAAGGAAAGAGTGGGCTGGGGAAAAAAGGATATTCATGGTCCAACTACATTTCGGATATGTTGAAATAAAATTGATAATTCTGCTGGACAGGAAATCATCGTTTATTTGTAGACTAATGCCTACTACTCGGTATATTTTTTCCTTTCATTATTCAGCCGTCGAACTATATCAATCCAGGTTTAAGTTTATAGATAATTTTTTGCACACATGTTATATATACATGTATTCTTCATCGTTTAAAGAATTATCTTTTCAAAGCAAAATGTTGTGAAAGACTATTGCTTCAACTCACCTATAATTATGAATCTTTATTTCGTGTGTGTGATGGTGTGTGTGTGGGGGGGAGGGGGGATGCAACCGATTTTTTTCAATTTTGTTTTAGTCTAAAGGTATAGGGGCTGTTCCATGTACTTAAAAAATTCTCAAAGAGTAGTTCCCCTTGGGCAGAGATGAGTTTTAAGGTTTAGGTCAAACACTAAAGATATTCGAATAAAATACCTCTCACACTGAAGAGTTCGCTGGTGAGAAAACCTTTCGAATTTTACACACAACGGAGGTTAGTCCTGAAACGTCCTCATAGGCTAATTTCGAAAAAAAAAAGAGAAGATGACTCTAAGTAATAAAGTCCTATAACTGGTTTGTACCGTTATTGCATTGTATTGTTTCTGTAATCGAGCTAGCTGACTGTGAAACATTTTATTACACTTTCGACAGTCGTCACTGAAGCGCTTCAGCGGTGTTCACGCTTCACAAGGGTTGCATAATGTTTTGAACTTTTTATACTCAACTAGATCTATATTAACAGGTTGGTGAGAATTCATGCACCGGCCGTCAATGAAGAACACTTTGCTCACACAAAGATGGTGTTATTACTGAACGTCCAACTATGTTTTCGCTGGTGTGTCTGAGCTACTGCATGTCGTACTGTACGTGCATTTTGTTTCTTTCTCCTCATCCGTGGGCTTAGCGGTAAGGCACTCGCCCAGAGATCGGGGGGTGCGTGGTTCGATCCTCGGCAGAGTCAAACCAAGGGCTTTAAAATTGGTATTAGCAGCTGATCCGCCTAGTGTCTGGCATTCTGAATTTAGTGTTAAGTCTGGTCGTCCCGGTGTCAGGATAATGTGACTTGGTGTGGTGTACGCAAGCGCTCCTTACATTACAGTGTGGCAACACGCTTTCAATTGTCCACAGCGCCGTCTCTGATATAACCTCGTAGTTGACTAGGACATTAAAATTCAAACAACCAACCAATCCCCTCATCCTTTTCTCTTTTTCTGCTTCTTTACCTTAGTAATCTCCTTATCTCTCTCTATCTTCGAGTATGGTTTCACATAAATTTAGAAACATGATAAAGAAGATAATGCGAGTAAACTTGGAAAAACTATCAGTATGCGTTAACTATCACTCCAGTCCACTACAGTCCACCCTCGCCCTGACGTCTATCTCTCCATCGTAACCATTCTCTCTCTCTCTCTCTCTCTCTCTCTCTCTCTCTGCCTATTTGATTATCTCTTACCTTCTCTTTATATCTATCCGAATATCTCTCTCCTCTCTCTCTCTCCTTCTCTCTATCCATCTCTCTCTTCTTCTTTTTCTTCTTCTCTCTCTCTCTCTCTCTCTCTCTCTCTCTCTCTCTCTCACATACACCCGAATATCAGAATTTTACCTGTCGTGTAGGCACCAGCTACCCAAATACCTGATAGTATTATAAACTTGTAAGGAAAGTATTTGTCCGATTGTTATATTCACCCCAAGAGTTCCGTTGTTTTGTTTTATGGTTTTGTTTGTTTGTTTGTTTGTTCTTTTAAGTTGTTTTTTTGTTGTTTTTTTTTGGGGGNGTTGGTGGTTGTTGTTGTTTGTTTTTGTCTTTGTGGGGGAGAGCAGTGTGAGGGAAAAACTTTATATACGCGTATAAACATTTTATTTTTAAACATTTAAATAATATCGAAGTCTGTTTAGAGAATGTTTATCATTATTGCCTCTGAAAAATCTTTTGAAACGAATGACAAGTTACAAACGAGGATTCTTCTGAAAAGTGTTACAGAGACTGTCATAAAACAATTCGCTTTTCTATCTAGCTGGATTTTTTGGCAAAAAAAAAACTTCTGTGACTATTTGGCTGCGTCTCAGCTTTGTATCCATGAAGATCTATGTTTTTCTTTAGGGTATAATGCCTACATAAAAATAGAGATACCCTTAAAAACTCTGCGTAAAGTTTTAGAAACAACCGAGGGATTTCTTAAATTACGTTTTCATCGTACTAAACGTGCTTCCTCGATGTGGTGCACTAGACGGCCAAACAAGTGATAGGTGCCGCTCAGTTGGGAATATGTCGGAAGGTCAATACATATTTAAGCAAATCGAACTCGTAGCATTCAATATGGTCGTCTGTTAGGCGCTAAAATACTAACATTCCACGAGTTTCAAGAACTGCATTCGGCCATGAGTCCATTTGCTTGGATGGGTGGACTGTGGAAAGTGTGAAATTGCTTTATAAAAACAATAATTATTAAAATATGACTCGTGGTTGGGGAATCGAAATCGCAACCGCCATGTGACGGGTTCGACGCACAAATTACTGACTAGGCTACGCTGCACAACAATGACAATAGTTACTATCGCGGCACTTAAGGTTAACGTTCTTGGCAGTGGAAATGGTGGATATTTCCACATCATGGAGTATGGCTTGATTTCTGGAGTCACGTGGCGCATCCAGGTTTCATCATAAGTTATCAGATGCTCTTGGAAATCATTAGGTAGTTTTAGATTCCAGCAGGCCCAAAAGTAGACTACTATCGTGACATCCTCACCATCAGGAATGGTCTTGCTTCAGTGCGGCCAATAGGCTCATTCAGGCCAATCGCTTGTTGGCTACAGATGTTGAAATCACTTTTGTATATGATGCCAAGTCTAGGGGTATGATCACAAAAACCACATTCTTCGTTTATAACCAATGCAAGCAATCGCAAACAAATTTTAGCCCGTCTGTCATCTTTGATCAGCTCCTGGTCTTTGGCAACGTTCTGCTCATGTTTTATCGATTATATACGAAACATAGCGCGGTCCGTTTTCAGATAAAAAAACACGAAGATATCCCAAGGCAGGAACACCAGTTAGTACAATGCAAAGTCCCACGTTTATAGGATGCTCCTGCTTTAAATGTAGTTATGAAAATCTCGACAAGCAACTGAATGACCATGAAAAATTAGATTTTGAATAAGCAAGAATCTAAAGATCCAAGATGGAAGAAGTCGTTAAGTTCCAAAAACGAAACGGCACATCTCAACATTACAAGGAATGTAACAGTTCGTCAAGGTAAAAACTAAAAATCACTGTATTGCCCCTTATGAGCTCCTACCCTTTGGGTTTCTTATTGTGGTTCCATGTAAGAAGTCCATCATAAATTGCATAACAGCAAAAAAAGATTTTGAAAGACCATGAAAAATGGTTCCTTTAGGCGGCAGGCTGTACAATAAAAAAGCGCGGTAACTTTAAAAATATCTTTTTCTTTTTACATGTTACGAGAACTTTACCATCTCGTGCTTTCCTTTAATTTAAGTATATAAGGAATTAGAGCAGGTAGTCTACTTTATATTCCAAAAGTCTAGCTCTTCAGATTAATCAAACTTTGCACAAGGTAATATCAAAGTGCCCGGTTGTGTTTGTTAAAAGTCAGTCACGGTAATATTTAAAAGTTTGTAATAAATTGGTGTTCTGATTCCATAACCTTTTGTAGGTACAATTTTTTTAAATTAGACTCTAAGAGTTTAAGAGCCTAATAC
>BMAT01013748.1:7335-20079 GCA_019649035.1 Elysia marginata | reverse complement strand
CGCAGTTCCATATAACTTGACCGGTTGGTGGTACACATACATATACCTATCGATGACTTGATTACGCGAGTAGGCCTACGCGACGTAGCATTGTATCGGACCATTATTTTCAATATCGGGATCGCATTTTCGGGTACGAAACGAAACATTCTGAGTAACCTTGACCTAGACTTATCAACACGCCGTAATTTTACGGTAGGTGCCCGTAACCCGTAATTTTTCTCACGTCACCGTAAAAAATTACGGGCAAACCGAAATGTTGGCAGGTCTGCATTCACCTTGGACGTGAGAAATTTAGATCGTCATGTGAAATCACAGACTGATGACACTGTTTAATCGGGTCCAGATAACACATTGTGGCAAATCGCAAACTTAGAGGAGCTAGATCTAATTGGTTCCTTGGAGGCATAAACCTTTAGACACTAACAATTTACTAAAAAAAAAAGATAGATTATCTTGGCTTTATGCTACTCTCATGAAACTGAATGGCTGGGAACTCTAAATGCCCATAAATGGCAAAGATATACTGATAAAACCTCTGCTCCATTTATCGTATTCAAGTTAGAACTCTTACTAGAACCAAACAGACAAGAGAAGAAATTTGTACAGACCTGCCATTCCCCAAAATGGAAATATTAGAAGAAATTTCTTACAGACCTGCATATCCCCAAAATGGAAAATCAGTATGATTGAGCTAAAAAATTGGTACTCAGGGTAAAAAAATTTGCATGGTCATGTACTGGTACTCATAAACTGTGATGATTTTTCAGTTTAAGCACTTGTAATTTATTTTTAACAAGAACCACCGCGATTTGAATTGTTTAAAAACCTACATACATGTAATACCATGCTCAATGTAGATCGAATACAGTTTAGGCCTACTGTAAAAAAACTTTGGTACGTGACTGAAAACATATCTTTCAGATTGTTGAAAAAGCTAGATAAAACCCGGGGAACTAATTAAGTTTGTCCTATTGAGTGGTGCTGCTCAGCAGTATAAAATCAGCATTTTGAAATAAAAACCAGAAATTTGTATTTTGTAATATTTTGGCAAAAAATCTGTTCTATCTTTGCGAATAGCAGACCTTCAATTTGCAGTTTCCACTAGGGCTGCATGTGGTATACAACTCTTTTACAAATGGATCTCCAACCTCAAAAGCTTGGGGAAAAAATACAAATTCAACATTCTCCGGCAGCCAATTGATTCGGACACACCAAAATGCAATCTTGAAAATAAAACTAATTTTTCTGTGATTCCCATAAAAAACATCACCGATCAGTGATTTAGACACAAAGAAGAAACCAAAGCTTTTGTTAATTTTGTAGCTGAAACGTTTGTCTCGTATTCTGTCCAAGTGAGTTGAAAGTCGAATGGCCAAGTTTTGAGATGTGGACTTATTAAGTTTAATGGGTGTTCAGAAGTAAAAAAGTTTTTTGTTTTAGATATCAACGCTAAAACCATTCATAAACAGTTTTTACACCAATTCAAGTTGAGATTTCAATTTTTGTTTGTTTTAATTTTCGTCCGTATGGTTGCTGAGGCCTCAACACCTCAGTCGTCTGAACTTTATGCTATTTTCTCTCCTTTTCTGAAATTTCACACAACCTAAATGGCTTTAACTTCACACAGAAGCCTGATAAAGCTGTTCCGTTTCTTCTTTTTTTAGTGAAGAAAATAAGCTTTTGTGTGATTTCCATATCTTATTACTTTCCAATTTTGACGTAAGACTCATTTTGACTAGTCGAAAGACATACATTATACCTTGTATTGGTGGTAAATAACAAAGCCTTGTATAATTACTAAGAACACCAAGATTTGCTCAGGTTTTATGATTGATTGATTGAAATTTTTATCAGCCCAGTCCATCATTAGCGATGATCTCAGGGCTTACAATCTCTTCAAATTTAGTTTATTTCGATACTGTAAACTTGCCAACCTATCGCATATATTAAAATCAAATTTAAAAAATCTTAGATACTATTTACAAGTTTTAAAAGTTTTCTATACAATGCTTCAGATTTTGCCATATAATACAATCTCTTTCAGATAATCCGAAATCTGAGAGGCTTTCATTTCTCGAAATAGTGTGTGCATATCAGTCGTCTTATAATATTTTGCTCAGGAGAGACATGGATTACTTCGAAGCCGCTCACCTTTGCTTCGCCCAGCTGACTTGTGACACTTTCTAGTTCCCGAGTGATTTCATCCATACGGGAAGATGACTCGTTGACATCTCTGGCAAGATCCTGCTCTACCTTCCTTTGGTCTTCCAGTGCAGAACGGCTTGTTCTGGAATGAAAAAGTGGAGTGGTTTTTATATTTAATTCAAATTTTTCTCATTGATCCCGCAAAACTTATTTGAAAAAAAAAAAAGAAAAGAGATCAAAAGAAAAGATCCATAGAAGGAAATCTGAACAATAAACTATTGACCCTAGAAGTGTAACATATTTATTTTTTAAGTGTTAGTTCTAAAAAAATTAGATTCCTGTTTGTAGAGCCAATATAATCAGTCCTTTAATACTTTTATGGCTGTAGATGTAAAGACTAAGACTCACAATACCTCAAATAAGGTTTAAAAACTAACAATTTTCGTACTACTTAAACTTTTTTTAACTTATCGAAGGTAACAAATATGGAAAAAAATCTTCTTGTTAACTGACCCAATTTCTAGTCCCTGATCAAAATAAATTTTAAATAAATCTTACGTTATGTAATCCTCCAGTTTGGCCACACGAGCTTTGTTCTCTTCCAGCTCTGTGTGTCTCTGTTTCAGCTTGTTCTGATAAGCCGTCAGGTCACGAAGGCTGGCGTCTAGCCTATCTTGCTCCATCTTCTGGTCACGGATGATTGCATCCAGTTCTTGCATGTACTCGGCTGCTCTTCGACCGGCTTCTTCTTTAAGACGATTGTACTGTTGAACCTACAGTGAATCAAATCAGAAATGAGTTAGCTTGATAGTTCCAGCATTGATTGAAATCGGTCTCTTGGTGACTACTGCAGAATTCAAAACATCAATATAGTCACATATGTATAAATGCTGACCAATAACAATTACATATTGAGCATGTTATATTTTTCCTGTATATATGACACCTAGAGCATTTTGATTAAGAGCAAAAAGATTTTTTTTAAAAAGGGTAGGTGAAGGAAAGCTTCTCCCCCTGTGTTAGTTTAACGATTAATTTATTTGTTATTCTAGATTGCTTTGGCAATCTTATAAAGAAGTATTCTATATTTTTCATCTACAAAGCCTTTGCAATCATATAGCAACCGAAAATACTGAAGCCAAAGTTTTATTTTTAAGTAGAGTTAACTAAACTACAAGCCCAGGGTTCGAAATGGCCGATGAAGCAAAAAAAAAAAAAAAGCCAAAAATGATGTGAGACTCAGAGTGCTTTGAAACCAATAAAACTTTAGGATAACAACAGACAGGGGCAATTCTCTAAAAAGCTTATAGGAGCAGGAGTTATGCTATTAATTAAGTTTAGTAATGCAAAATATTACTTGCAAGCAGGAGTTGAATTACTGATTGATTTTTCTGTTAAACAAATTGAATCAGATTTTTAGCTGAAATCCCTAATTTGAGTGAGGAAAAAAGCTGATAGCATAAATCTGAAAGATCTAAATCCCTGTATGTCCCTAAAACCCTAAAATCTGTGAAGGAACATTACCTGGCTCTCTTCAAGCTGTAGTGATCTCCCTTGAGATTGAGATTCCTCTTCCAGCTCCTCTTCAAACGCTCTCTTCTTCTCACGAGCCTCTTCCAGTTCTTTTTGGATCTCCGCAACCTATAAAAATTTGTAATGCAAATGATATGTCAAAACACAAAAAAAAAAATATAAGGTTTCATAACATAACTTGTATATATTGTATATATTCATTCTAAAAAATTTTAAGATTTAATGTGAAAATAATTTTATTTTCCAATTTTTTTCCCATGACAATTGCCAACCAGTACTGAATCCAGTACTTTAGTACCACAATTAGCACCAAAATACTGAACACTGATGTCAAACCTAAAATTATATGAAATTAGCAACGAATTGGAAAATATCTGTGATCAGTAAAACAGGAGGGAAATTTTAAGTCAAAATGAACTTGGTTATCTTTCTTCAAAGTTCTGATTTACAGGTGACAATTAGTCATATTGTAAGTATAAATGCCAATTTTCTTAAATGAAATTACATAGGCAAATAAAAAATAAAATCCAGTTTTTGCCCCAGATCTGCCACTCCTCCAAATGAAAAATCAATATGATTGAGCTATATAAATCAGTCTTGAGGGTTAAAAACTCATACAATCTAGTATTTTTTGTTATGAAAAGCACTAGTATTTCAATTCATTTAATTGTTAAGAAAAAAATGTATAACACTTACAAAATGACCATGCTCTCAGCAATGATAAAGAGGGCCTACCATAAAGTATTTTGGTACAATGCTTTTCATGTGTTTTGTCATGATTGCACAGTGCAACTGTTAACACACCTATATTGAAATAACTTTGAAAATTAGTTGTTTTCTTGAAGGTTAAGGGAAGTGTGTATCATTCAGAATTTTAAAAAAGTTGCCCACAATGAATGACTATCTTTACATAGAATACTTATCAATACAGTAGAAGAACCCCTCAATAAAGACCACCCCTCTTGAGTAACTTTAAATTTGAGGGTGTCAGCTTATAAAGATAAAGCAATTTAGCCCCTGAACTAAGATGCCCATCCCCATCTTATTGGAAATGAGAACTGAGCACTAAATTATCGTTCTTGTCCGCGAGCAATCAACATCTAAGAGGGAGTTTGCCAACAATAACAATAATTTGCACTCTAATCTCATTCCTATAAAGACCTGTTTTGGCCAAAATTTTTTTTCAAGTCTTTATTCAGGGGTTTGACGGTATTGCCCAGCAGGGTTTATGATATCATCTTTCCCTTTTCATTATCTTTAACTTCAGGTTTTCACTTACAGTCTGGTTGTGGTTCTCATGCTTCTTGACAGCCTGTTTCAAGGATTTCCTGATGAAAAAAAAAGTTGCAAAGTTACAAATGATAATATTAAGGTTTCTTAACGAAAAACATTTAGCAAGAAAAAGCTAAAGCTATAGAAGATGAATATTTTTGTTTGTTTGGATGTAATTGTTAATTTGAATTACATCAATCCTTTCAGTTCTCTTTTCTTAAACATTAAGTTCATGCATTATGATTCCAATGTATAATGTTCATAGATACGAACTTTACAAATGTATCTCAAGAATGTTTCTTCCTACTTCCTGTTTACCTTGTATGCCCGACCCGCTAGTCCAGATTAAAACGTCTCTGATCTTATAATATTCTTTTTTGGTCATTCTATAAATAGTAATGACTAATCAATCACAAACTCCATTCATAGTTCTTTTCTTTAGCTCTAACTTTTTTATTTTTGGAATCAGCATGAAACTTTAATAGTACAAAATTTTCTTCCCATGTATTGACCATAATATTTAGTATAAAATTTTTTCTCATGCAGATTTATCGACATTATTTTACTGTAATAGCAGTGAATTTTTAGGAAAATATAGATTATCATTCATGATTTATTTTAACGCAAAGTACAGGATTAAAAGAGCTAACTTAAAAAAGTTGACTTATTCCACTTTTTTAATTGCTATTTTGAAACAAAAGAAGTTTTAATGCATTTTCACAAAAGTTTGATAATTCCGTGCACCATTCACCGCTTCGAAGTTCAGGAAAAATACATTGTTCACAACAATATCAACTCTTTCTAATGTGAAAATTGTGACACCGTACTCATTTGCATTGGTTGCATGACAAAATGTTTCTCTTCCTATTTTTTTATGACAAAAAAAAAGTAACACAATACTAGTAGACTCAAGGTGGTATTATAAACAAAAATGAAATTTGCATTTAAATTTGCAAAAATATGTGACCCAGATTCCAAAATCCCAGCAAAGATCACCCAGTCCCACTTTCTTTTTAAGCTAGAGACAATTTCTCGGTTTATAACTCCCGAAAAAAAAAATCTCCTTGCTTTGAACAATGTTGCCCAAGTTCTAAGCTGTATGGTCCGATATACTACAAAAAATGAGAATTTCCATCTATATCTGGGTTCACATCTTTCAGACACCGCTGTGCAACTGACAAACTTAACAATGGTGATGGCCAGTCTGATCAGCACAAAAAAGTTTTAAAAAAATGGGAGGATAGAGCTCATAAAAACTTACTTGGAGGCATCCAGTTTCTTTGTCATGTGAGATGTTTGTTCCTTCGCCTTGATATACTGTGGCCTTTTCTTGTTGAGAGCAGTTTCCTAGCAATATCATGAAAAAAACGTTAATTGAAGCAAAATTTTTTGTTCACGAAAAAATGTTAACTAAAGCACAATTTCTTGTTCAGAGTTTACAAAAACTTTTGTTTAAATTAATTTTTTTTATATGTACTACAAATTGACACTTCACATGCTTTATGGCCTATGAACATAACAAGAAAAGAAAACAGTCAATGCCCTCAATCAAAAGCTCACGTTCCGAGAGTCGGGTAAATTATTTTTTCATGCATCTATCAGACAGTTACCTAAGCAAAAAGTTTGTTTCCAATTTAGCTATCAGTATCGTTTTATAAATTTTAATTTCAAGTTGAAAAACAAAATATGAAACAATGCTGGTTCTATATTCCATCGAATTTCATGTTATTATCTTACCGACTCTTTAATTTGCTGCTCCAATTTGGTCAGCTCACGACTGATCAGACCCTGTTCTTTCTTTTTCTCTTTGATTTCCGCCTCAATTTTATCCCTTCGCTTGTTCTCTTTCTCCAGAACTCTGCTTTTCTTGGTCAGCTCATCGCCGATTTCTTCTATATCCCGTTCATTATGGAAAAGCTTAAACAGTTGGAGCTCTAACTGCTTCTCAGCCTATGGAAGAAAACAGAAACAAAATTGATAATGACAATGACAGAGATGCAAGTGGGTTATGTACAAAAAGCAGGAAAATTTTAATACATCTATAAAGTGACCTCGCCTGACACTGAGCAACCAACAGCTGCTCTTTGTAGAATCTTTGGTAGGTCAACTAAAAAACTTGATACAACGCTGTACTAAGGTCTCCACAACAATGCGACTTACAGGAAGTGTTGGATTATCTAGGAACCTTAAGTTTGGAGATTTCGCTGAACATAAAGTCTGACTTGTTTTCAAATTTCCCAGCTTAGTTAGCCAAAGAAAAATGAAAAAATCGGATTTCCTGCAAAAATCGGAAAACTTGCATCCTTGCATTGAGTTTTAAATTGCTGGGAAAAAGAAGCAAGGTGAAGAAGTAGAGTAAAAAAATTTTAAAAATCCACATTGTTAATACAGCCACACAATGGTAATGCTTTGAAAAACTATGTCTTAAAATTTCAAAGCTAAGAAGTCGCTCAAACTAATTTTGAATATAATAATTTTATATATAGCGAACCAAATTTGACTGTCTTCAAAAATAAATAACTCAAGATAAGGAGAAACTAGAATAATACATTTTTCAACTTCTCCAAGGGCGTAGCATACTGTGTTATAAAATGTTGACAACTCAATATGTGACAATATATCGAAATTCAAACTTGAGCTTGGCTTACCCTGGTTAGCTCACATAGTCTCAAAAGAAACCAAAAAACCATGTAGGTTCTTGCAGGTTAGATCTAAAAACTAAAGCAGAATTCACAACACTTGGAGTATATCTATAAAGTAGATAAGGATCCAAAAAGGATCCAAGTAAATCTGTACGATGTAAATAATAGTTTACAAAATAGCGAATTCAAAACCTATCACTCCGTGAAACAAGAAAAAAATAATACCACCTACAAACATTTCAGCTTTATTTAACTGCCTTCTTCATAAACAATACATAATACAATGACAACTTCTTGCAGGTTACTCACCAACTGCTCAGTGAGGCGCTGATAGCGCTCTGCCTCTTCCTTCTCTAGCCTTGCCTCTTTTCTCTCAGCAGCAATGCCCTTTTTCTTATTCAGGTTGAATTGAGTATCTTCCTCTGCCTTCAGCATCTCTGCCTTTGCTCTTTCATATTCATCTTTCATTTCTCCTGACCTGGAAAATTAGAGAAGAAAACCATAATTGGATGCCTGGGAAATTTCAGAATGATTCACACTGGTTTGATTACTGCAATTTCTATCGTTTCAGTTCGAACATTCTCAATTATATATAGCATTACCTATGTGATGTATCCATAGTGTTAATAAATAATGCTGCACAGGAGGGAAAACATAAAAGAATGCATAAATTACAGAACCATCGTTCTCATCAGCCAAACCAGCAAAGTATTGCCATTTCTTTTTCATACCTACAATCAAAAAACATCTGATAAAATTTAATTATGTACAGCATGCAAAAAGGTTTTCCTTTATAAACTGTTCAATCATCAACTTAACAATACGTCTATTAAAAAAACAATATTCAATTTGATTTTTTTTTTTACAAATCTGGATATAATCAAGTGACTAAAAGAATACTAAAAGCAGCTTCCATACTTGCAAATATCCTCAAACATTGCAGTCCTTTCCTTTGCATTTTTCATTGCAATGCTCTCCACAGTGCCTTGGAACACAAGAAAATTCTTGGCTTTGATGAGAATCCCAATTTTCTCCAAAGCTTCATTGTATTGAGCTGGTGTTACAGACTTTAGAAGAGAGAAAAAAAGCAGCAGTGAAAGAAAACTGACCAGTTTGTTTATAAATTTGTGGAAATACATCAATTATTTCAAACTAATTGCCAAAAGAAGCAAAAAAAAAAAAATTAAAAATCAAGAGAGAAAGAGAGAGGGGTGGAGAGAGAGAGCAGAGAGAGAGAGAAGGGGGATGAGAGGAATAAAACTATAAAAAAGTACTTACATGTCCGTCAATTCTGTATTCAGAGGAATTACCATGAATGATTCTTTGAAAGTGTGTTTCTCTATCTGTTTCATTGTCATGGTAAACAGCTATAACAGTTGCCCTATTGGAGGCAGGCTGGCCTATGGGAGCCCCATGTATCAAATCCTAGAAGAGAGTATTGGAAGGTAAAAAAAGAAAAACAAGACTGACATGTAACGTGTAATTTGAAAGACACAAACTTGTCAAAGATTAATGTCTTAACTTTAAGAAAAAAGTTTGAAATCTTACTATCACACAGTTGACTCACCTGCTTATGGGCCTTGTATAAAACAGGGAAATTTTATGCGTCATATTGTCTTTAAACACACGCAACATTTAAGATGTTATAAAAATTAAAAAGGTTAAAGGAAAACTAGTAATTCTTGGATTATCAGTTCAGCCAATACATTTATACAAAGAGCTTTTTAAATAAATAATTCTTTATTCAAACATTTATAATTTGAGTTAGAAATTCAGACCTCCTCCAAAGTCTGCCTAAAATAGTTTAACCCCTTTATGAGCTATAAAGTACGCAGTATGTCCTGTTCCCCATGACGTTTAGTCGTACAACTACAATGTATGTGGTGTTTTGCACTGCATAAGAGAGGCCTTAATTTTAATGCAGAGTTATTTAAAATCTGACTATAATTTGAATTTAGTGATGTTAAAAATATACGAATAATCCCACTCTTTAACCAGAAACTGCCACGTCATGGTGATCGACATAACCAACGTCATAAAGAGGTTAAGACATAATCATAAACATGATTTTAATAAAGATTTTAAATTCTGTGAATATGATACGCTTGATTCAGTTCTTCTTTTTCAATTAAACATTAAAAAGAATGTTGGTAAAACATTAAGTACCGAGAGCCTTTTGGAGCGAAGATTCGATGTTTTCTCTCCCATCACAAAACTGATAGCATCCATAAGATTTGATTTTCCTAGGAAAAAAAGTAAATGAGGCATTAAATCAAAATGATTAATTTATTATGGCAAACATTTTCAACTACTAAATGGCTACAAATATGAGACTGTGACAAAATTTCGTAAATCTGTTTGTTGTGATGGGGGCCAAGTATTTTCAAATATAATAATAATACGAGAAGTAAAAATACTGCCATATAATGATAATGATGTGATAATAGAACTTTCTTAAATTGCATCATGATCATAATGCTTTGTCAGAAATTTTAAGTTAATTGATGAAGAGAAAAAGAAATGGTCACACTCAAAATGTGATGGTTGTGATGCAGGACAAAATTTTTGTCCACCATCACAACCAACAGATTTTCAAATAAATCAGTTTTCCCTTCATTTCTATTGAACCGTACATAGCTTAGCCACAAATTACATGATTGTTTGAGGCCATGTAAGTTCAGAAATGACTTGGCTGACATTTACGTGACACTTAGTGCTAAGTGCTACTTGTGAAGTAATACTAACTGGGGACTAAGTCAAGACAATTTAGTCATGAATGCGTCTAAATTTGCGTTCGCCTTGTGCATTCCAGGCTAGAGCTCCATAATTTAAGCTTAGACCTAAACCTCAATTCCTGAAATTTTAACAATTGATTGGGGGACTCTGCGAGTATGATGTTTAGAACTCTTTTAAAAGGATAATCATGGCATCCTGGAATCTGGATTAATTAAAATTCTTGGTCTGCTCGTGCAAGACTGGCAAAATGAAGGAAACGATAACCTATTTTGAACACAGGCAGGCCGATCCTTGGATAAAGCCTCTCAAAATATATTCATAAATCAGATTTTAATTCCGCATTTTAACTTTTAATCATATTACCCGAGCCATTGGGTCCGATGATAGCAGTAAATTGCTTGAAGGGGCCAATTGTTTGCTTCCCCTTGTAGGACTTGAAGTTCTCAACTTCAATATATTTCAGGAATCCCGGCATATCGCTATTTTGTTTGCACTCTTTAGAAAAAGAAGTTATTTTTCTAAATACATGAAATTCTGCAGAGAATGAGAGTTGTTGATAATTAATAGGAATAGATCTAATAGACAATGTTTGATCTCAACATTGTAAATTATTAATAATCTGTTGTTTTCGTTTTGCTTCTTCAACCGGAAGTTTAGTAACCGCGGTAAATTGATTAGCATATTATTCTATTTTCACAACAAATTCATTTTTGGGAATAATTATTGCACTAATATAATATAAAAGTAAATTAAATTTTGAAGCGGTCATTGATATTTGATTTAGTTAACCATACCCGAATTTGTTCTATAAAGACATTTACTTAGGATGTTTTACAACAAGCACTAGATCGGTATCACTGATCTTACAATGAATTATACAATGCTAAATTCAAATGATAATGATACCACAATGGAAAGCGACAATCTTTAACCTGGCAATTTTAAGGCAACACGTCTCCTTTAGCGCCGGACTTAACTCCAAATCATGATTTTTTTCATGAATATTTAAACCAGAAGGCTAGTCTAAATGAATGGGTTTCAAAGTGATTTGCTTTCGATTATCTTTTGCACGCGTTTTAGCCTAGTTAGGGCAACCCAAACTAAATCGCATGTCACATTGAAACACACTAGAGGTAGTGTGATTTATACTGTACGTTGGACCCTCGAGCCGTTGCATCAAATTGACTATCATAAGATTTATCATTTTAAAAAACTCGCTTCGCTTCCGTACATTATTAAAAACATTTTGGCTCACATTAATGTGATAATAGCATATCTTGCTATTTAAACACTAAGCCTTGGCTCCTTCATTCTCTGCAGTATAAACTTTATAATAAACTTCTTGACAAATTTATTTATTTATTTTAATTTGGCATGATCTTTAAAAACAGTGTTATCTAAAAAGTTATTTTCGAAACCAAAGACTTAAAAAATTACCTAATTTATATGCCATACAATATTGACTAATCACTGATCAGATTGCTAAACACTCCATTGCATGACAACCAAAGTGTAAACTTGACAACCGACACCAAGAAGAGAGGCAGACGTTGGGGCACAGGAGCTCCTCTTTAGATAGCGATAAGATTTTGATTTGTATTTCTTTTAGGCAAAACCAAATAGCTTCAAGATGTATAAATTAGACTTGCCTGTCGATTATAAAGAGGCCTCGGCGATTGAACGCCGCCGCGCCCAGGAGGAGGAGAGAAAAACTAGAATTTTTAATGCTAAGACGAGACAAATAGGGGTAAGTTGTCGTTTATTGTTTTACTAGTAGATCTAGGTTTCATTCTTGGATAGTTCTTATCGAGATAAAGATCTTGATGTACCAATTTCCTAAATGTTCAATATCTTTACTTTGATATCAATAGCTTTTGCGTCACTCTTGAACATCGATATTGAAAGGCCTACCTGCATTTCATCATAGACTGCGTTTGAGAATGAAGCTGTTTAAGCAGTCGATATCGATACATTTCCCTCAATATGGTAAAGTCTCTACTGACTGCAGTTTTTCAAGAGTTCTGCATCTTTATGCATAGTTCTAATGGCCAGGCCGACACAAATAGGCATATATTTGGTTTAAATATCTAAACCGTATCCTGGTCCATTAAGGTCGAATATTTGGGGCGTATCCAATCTGGAGGTGCGAGTAATAAATTTTTGCATTCCTCATTCATTATGTCTCGGTCCTGTGGATTCTCTAATATCCAAATATTTACTAACTATCTTACTAGGCTATGGGTCAAAAACTCACAGAGGAAAAACAGTCGAAACACATATTTAAATACTTTATACACAATGACAAAGATTCTACACCCCCATCAATTACACCAACTACATTATAGATTATTCATTACATACCGTTCTAATATAAGGTATGAGTAGGCCTATACTGAAGAGATTTAAATAAAAA
>BMAT01013746.1:0-21492 GCA_019649035.1 Elysia marginata | reverse complement strand
TTGGGATGGAGCGGTTTACTAAATCAAAATTAGATTCATCCGTATAGGTTGTCTGCGTCCAGTGTTGTACATAAAGTCTATAGTTGTTGGAGTTAACATCTTGGTCTATTAAGTGGCTTCCCAAACGCTGAGTAGCATAATTAACTAAAAAATCCGCCGATGCGCTTTTTATTGCTTTTTCATCTTCGTTTAGCCCTTCTAATCCACGACAAGACATCAATAACAAGGCTACAAATATTACTTTTAAAAACATATTTTGTCCATTATTCATTTTGTAGAATTTTTAGAAAGTTAATGATAGGTTCAAGCTAATTTGTCTGAATAAAGGCATTGTCCCCACAGAATAACTTTGAACATTTCCTGCACCTGAAGTCGCTTCAGGGTCTGCATGGGGAAGGTTTTTGTAAAGTATAATCAGGTTAGATCCCACAATGCTCAACTTGGCAGCACTTAGTCCTACAAATCTTTTAACGGGGATGTCATACCCCAAGCTCACCTCCCTTAGTTTTATATATGAAGCATCATACACAAATGCCTTATGAGGCAGACTCTTGTACCCAAAAGATCCAAAAGACTCTGCCTGTAGTCTGGCAATGTTTTCTCTTCCATTAGGATTTACACCAGGGTTTACAAATCCGCCACCATCTTCTAGAGAGTTTCGCACAGGCTTGCCGAGGTCATTAGTAAATGTCGTTTCCTCATAAAGTCCCGTTGCTAAACCATAATACATATCCAAAGAAAATATATCCCCTCCATAGCGCCCATCAATCAAGAAGTCTAAGTTCAATTTTTTGTATGCAAACGAGTTTTTAAACCCTGCCAACCAGTTTGGGTTTTGGTCTCCTATCACATTATCAGAATTGCTTGTCTTTTTATATTTTCCTGTTGACGGGTCTACCACTTTTTTGCCATCTAGATAGACAAAGTCAGTTCCGTAAATCACACCAAAAGGCTCCCCTCTTCTCGCATTTACAGAAACGCCTCCTTGGAAACTTCCCAACTGATATGTATCAAGTCCTTTTGCGAGGGACAGTACTTTATTTCGGTTTAGTGTCCAGTTAATAGAAGATGACCATTTGACCGGACCAATATCTATATTGTTGGCACTCAATGTCAACTCTACCCCTCTATTTCGTATTTCCCCTGCATTTACAACTTTTTTCGAAAATCCTGAAGTAGTAGACACATCAGTTGCTATAATCTGGTCTTTGGTTTTCGTTTGGTAGGCTCCGATGTCCAAGCCCAATTTGTTATCAAACAACTTTAAATCTAAGCCTGCTTCCAAACTGGTTTGTCTTTCCGGCTTTAAGTTGGGTTCTCTCTTCGTCCTACTAAGAGCAAGTGAGCCACCCCCGACACCTACAAAGGGACTATAGATGTCTTTTAGGTATGCAAATGGAGCCGAGCCACCAACCTCTGCATAGTTTATCCTCAGCTTTCCAAAAGTTAAAATAGGATTGTGAGGCAATAAATCACTAAACACAAAGCTTGTAGACACAGATGGATAGACATAAGTGGCATTTTTCTCCGGCAAGGTAGATGACTTATCTCCCCTTAGAGCAAGTTCCAAAAAAAGGAAGTCGTCATAGTCAAAAGAGACATTTCCATAAATAGAGTTTCGCCCTGTACGAACCCTAGATTCATCACTTGGACTCAAAGGGTTTACAGAATTGGAAAACGCAAAAACCCCGGCAAACTTCAAACCACCATTGGTAGAGGTATTAATTCGGTCTAAATATTGCCTTCTTATGGTCCCTCCTACAAGCCCCGTTAGTCCAATTTTGGGTGCTAATACAAAGTCAAAGTTTACAATAGCATCATAGTTAAGTACCCTAGAGCGAATGTCTCCCCTTACATAACCCGACCCGGAGTGACCGGGACCAAAGCCACCTCTTTTGGTAGAACCTTTCTCTAAGCGTTTTTCTTGCAACTCGCTGTAGGTATCTGTAGCGAACCGAAGTAAGGCATTTACATTCGTTTTATTAGATTTAAAAATACTGTAATTCAAAGCCACATTTCCCAAATACCTTCCCCTTCCCATAGAAGAGTAATTTCGGTATCTAGCAAAGTAAAGGTTATCCCAATATATAGGTGGCACCCCATTCTTTGCCTTTTCTGCATTTTTAGGATTCCAGGAAAGGTTTTTGCCGGTTTTTTCGAACGCTTCTTTTTGTTGTTTTAAATCTACATTGGTCTGAAACCACTGTCTAAACATAGTCATATCATTATCAGTATACCCTATCGCATTTAGCCCTATTAAGTCCTGATAGTTATACCTAAATGAAGTGGTTGCAGAGAGCTTATCGGAAAAGTCGAATGTTGATCCAAAAGAGACGCTATTCTTCTCAAGGGTAGAGTTTGGCGATGCTCCAGACTCATTGTAATTGGTATACGACAATCTGTAAGTACCCATGTCCCCACTTCCAGACAATATAACAGAGTTAGAAAGCGTAACAGGTGTTTCAAAATAGGCAAGAGGGTCATTGTCAGCATATTTCCAAGCCCCTTTCTTTTTGTAGGTATCCAGGTCTTTGTATAGAGACCACCAATGGTAGGTATTATGACCATCAAAAGGAGCACCATAAGAAGCATCCTCACTTGTAACAACATATTCATCATTATTTCCATCCCCATCAATATCGCCTAAATTCCAATACTTCCCATTTCCCTCATATTCTGGTCCATAGCCTGCACCGTATTTTTTTTGATATTTAGGAAAGGTCGATTTGTCTAGGAATCCGACAGTTGCACTAGAGTTGAGAGACAACTTAAATTTTCTGCCTTGTCGCTCTGCTAACTCTCCCTTTTTGGTAGTAATCATAATTACGCCATTGGCTGCTTGGGACCCATAAAGCACACTTGCCGCAGCGCCTTTGAGCACCTCAATAGAGGCGATATCCTCCGGGTTAATATCCTGTATTGTACTCCCAAAGTCAAATCCTCCGATACCAGATTTTCTATTTACGATAGGCACCCCATCTACTACAAAAAGGGCTTGGTTACTCCCCAAAGAGGAAGACCCCCTGATGACAACATTTGTACTACTACCTATGCCCGTGTTTCTTTTGATATTGACCCCTGCCACTTTTCCAGAGAGTTGGTTGACAACATTACCAGACTTTACAGAGTTAAGTTCATCCCCACCAACTTGCTGTACAGCATATCCAAGTGCTTTTTTCTCTCGTTTTATACCCAATGCCGTAACAACCACTTCTCCCAATGTTTCTAGATCATCTTGCATAATCACATCAATAATGGAGACTCTCTCACCCACTACTATCTCTCTTGTTGCCATGCCAAAATATCTGAAAACTAGAACATCCTGAGAAGCTGCAGTAATAGAATAGTTGCCTTGAAAGTCTGTTTGTGTACCCGTTTCAGAGCCTTTAACCCTTACAGAAACACCTAGTAGGGGAAATCCGTCTTTGGAAGATACAATTCCAGATATGCGTTTTTGTTGTGCAAAAAGAGGGTGAAAAGCTAATACACCAAAGACGAACAAAACGAATGCCTTTTTGCAATAAAAAATTTTTGTAATTTTCATAATAGTCGTAAGTTTTTTAACCTAAAATACACCCCCTATAAAATGCTGGTTTGCGAAGTTAAAAAAAAGTTATAATATACAAAAAGACCCGACAGCATAATCCAGCAAAGTTCAAATTTTAGTCTATATAAAGATCCCCTCTGATTTTTCCATTCCATCTCTTAGTTTTGCATGGAAAATAGAGTACATCTAAAAAGTTAAAATAATGAATAATGATGGGCTTGTCATCATACCTACTTACAGGGAAATAGAAAATATTTCAGCCATTATAAGTGCCGTTTTTAGCTTAAACAAACGCTTTCATATCCTGATAGTAGATGATGATTCCCCCGACGGTACAGCGAAAGAGGTAAAGGCTTTACAAAAGACACTGGGTCATAAATTATTCCTGTTGGAAAAAGAGAGAAAAGAGGGGATAGGTAAAGCGTATATTATGGGTTTTAAGTGGGCAATAATGCAAGGATACCCTTACATTTTTGAAATGGATGCAGATTTTTCACACAATCCTAATGATTTGGAAAGATTATTGCAGGCTTGTAAAGAGGGGAGTGACATTGCCATCGGCTCTAGATACATAAGGGGGGTAAATGTTGTAAATTGGGATATAAAGAGGCTGTTGCTCTCTTATGGAGCGTCTCTTTGTGTAAAAATTATTATGGGAATGCCTATAAATGACCCCACTTCCGGGTTTATTTGTTACAAAAGGGAAGTACTAGAAAAAATCCCTTTAGATAAAATTAAATATTTTGGTTATGTCTTTCAGGTGGAGATGAAGTACAGAGCCTTCCTCCTCAAAAAAAATAGTATGAAAGAGGTTCCCATTCTCTTTAAAGACAGGGAAAAAGGCGTGTCGAAAATGAGTGCCAATATGATTTTGGAAGGCATAATTGGGGTGATTGACTTGCGAATTTTTGCAAAAAAATAGAGATGGCATACATTATAAAAAATGCAAAGGTAGTAAATGAGGGGGCTATTTTAGATGCTGATATTCAGATAAAAAATGACAGAATCCACAGGATAGGAAATGATATATCCGAGAAAAATGCTGAGTACATAGATGCCAAAGGACAGTTTTTATTACCGGGAGTTATCGATGACCAAGTCCATTTTAGAGAGCCGGGGCTCACTCACAAAGCCAGCATAGCTAGCGAAAGCAAGGCCGCCCTAGCAGGAGGGATAACCACATTTATAGAGCAACCCAATACCATCCCACTAACAACTTCCATAGAGCGATTGGAGGAAAAATTTAGAATTGCCAAAAAGACATCCTTTGCTAATTATTCTTTTATGTTGGGAGGTACCAACAACAACCTAGAGGAAATTAAAAAGCTATCGCCTTTATCTTGTGCTGGAATTAAGATATTTTTAGGTTCCTCAACAGGTAATATGCTTATAAATGATGAAAAAGCTATTGGTTCTATCTTTTCAAGTACTAATTTAGTCATCTCTTCACATTGCGAAGATGAAATGCGCATTCGTAATAATTTGGAGTTTTACAAATCCAAATTTGGGAACAACATACCTATGCGTTATCACTACAAGATAAGGGATACAGAGGCTTGTTTTTTGTCTTCCTCAAGGGCGATTAAAATTGCTAAAAAGACAGGGGCGCGCTTACATATATTCCATGTATCTACAGGAAAAGAAATAAACCTTTTCGATAATACCACACCACTAAAACAGAAGAAAATAACGGCAGAAGCTTGTGTACATCACCTATGGTTTTCTAAAAAGGACTATACAACTAAGGGAAGCCTGATAAAATGGAATCCTTCCATAAAAACAAAAAAGGATAGAAAGGCCCTTCGTAAAGCCATCTTAGAGGATAAAATTGACATCATAGCCTCTGATCACGCACCGCATACTTTGGCTGAAAAAAGTAATTCCTACCTCAATTGTCCGTCTGGGGGACCATTGGTACAGCATGCCCTTCTGGTGATGCTAGAACTCTTTCTCAAAGGCAAAATAACAATTACAAAAGTGGTAGAAAAGATGTGTCATAACCCGTCTATTCTATTCCAAATCAAGGATAGGGGGTTTATAAGAGAGGGGTATTTTGCAGATTTGGTTTTGGTAGATTTACAAGACAGTCAAAAAGTCTCTAAAGGAAACCTGCTTTACAAGTGTGGCTGGTCTCCATTTGAGGGAGAGGTATTTCAATCTAAGGTAACTCATACCTTTGTCAATGGCAAATTGATGTTTTCAAAAGGAAAAGTAAGTAGCGATATTTTTTCAAAAAGATTAGAATTTAATAGAGGATGAAGCGGGGTTTAAAATATTTCTTTGTCGCGTTACTTTTCATTTATTGCAAAAACAAATACCCCAAAATTCCGGACAAGATTTTTTCTGAAAAAGAAATGGAAGATATGTTGTATGATATCTTTGTTTTGAAAGCCATTGACCTCAACCAATCAGAAGTATTTTCAAAAAACAATATTATTGCGACAGACTATCTCTATAATAAGTACTGTGTAGATAGTGTATCATTCTCAGAAAACTTGGCTTTTTATGTCTCAAAGCCAGCAAAATTCCAAAGGATATTATCAATAATAGAAAGTAGAATGCAGACCCAAAAAAAGGATTTGGATAGTCTTCTCAATCAAAAAAAAGAAAAAAGTTTTTAATAACTCCTCCATTTAATCTTACAATACTTTTACACCCCACCCCTTTCGTCTTATTGCAATTTCTACAATTTAGATAACAAAATCGTATTGATCGAAAAATCATCTCGAAACTAAAAATTAGGCCCATGACAAATCAAAGTAGAGTTAAACATTGCTTAAGTTGTCATGCCCCACTTTTTAAAAACACCTAAATTTCTTTTCTAGAGAAAAACAGTACTGCGTTTCCGATTCGTATATCCTATTCGGTTCTATGATAACAGAGGGGAAATTCTTTTGATTGGCTGCATCGGGATACTGCTGTGGTTCCATACAAAAGCCGGTATGTTTTTTGTACTCGGTGTTTTGCTTCCCCCTTATCCCATGCAAAAAGTTACCAGTATAAAAAACCAATGCAGGCATATCACTACGCAAGTTAAGCACACGACCAGAAGAAGGCTCACTAATAGAGGCTACCGTTTTCATATTCCCCTTTTCCCCTACTATCCAAGCTTGGTCATAACCACTGGTAAGCTTTATCATCTGATGCGAACTCTCTATATCTTTGCCTATTTTCTTTGCCGTCCTAAAGTCAAAAGGCGTGTCCTCTACTGATAGTAAATGACCCGAAGGAGACCAATCTATCCCCATATCAACCACTTTTTCTCCATGTATAGTGAGCGTGTTATCCAAAATATCGCCCTGCCCTTTCAGGTTAAAGTAAGGGTGATAGGTGATGTTAAAAATCGCCCTTCTATCTGAAAAGACTTTACTTTTCATTGAGAGTACATTTTGATTATCTAAAGCATAAGTCAACTCTACATTTATATTACCAGGGTAACCACTATCCAAATGCCTGTGTTGATGACGCAAGGTAAGCCTATTGTCAGAGTACTCTAAAACTTCCCAAATAGCAAACGAAAATCCCTTGCTCCCTCCGTGAAGATGCCCACTAGGGGTATTCTTTTCCAAAAGATACTCAACACCTTCCAATGTAAATTTATTTTCCGAAAGCCTCCCCGGGCAAGGTCCCACAACTGCACCCAAATAGTGCTTGTCATTTTGATAATCAGCAAGGGTATCGTAACCCAAAATAATATCCCCTTTGTCTCCAAACTGATCATGTGTTAAAATAGCAACAATACGCGCACCATAATTTGTAATTTTAACCTCCGTGCCTTTTGTGTTTTCCAATTTAAACAGATATACCGAAACACCGTTAATTAATCCAAAAAGAGTCTCTTTATACATAATAATTAGTATTAATTTAAATATTTCACTTGGTTTTTTTTAAAATATCCCAAAATAGATCATTAATATGTTAAAATAAGTTTATTTTGATTACAAAATAAATAAAAAAATCAAATAACAAAAAATATGTAGCTTCGCAAAGCTTATTTAATTCTAAATTTATACAAATATGAGAAGGGTTACTTTTTTCTTATTACCTATAATGATATCCTGTGGTGACAAGATAGCCTATGTTAATAATGAAAAAATTTTGGCAGATTATCCGCCATACAAGGTGTTGAATGATAAAATTCGCAACTATACCAAAAGAAAAGACAGCACTATAAAAGCCTTTGAGAAGGAAGCGAAACAGTACATTACCAAATCAGAAGGCTTACCCAAATCAAAAAGAGATAAAATGCAAAATGGCTTGATTCAGAAACGACGATTGCTTCAACAACAAATTACACTTCAAGACCAACAGATTCAAAATGAAGTGCAAACAAAGGTAGACAGCATTAGTGTTGTCATAAAAAATTTTCTAAATGATTATGGCAAGAAGAATTCGTACGATTTTATTTTAGGAGAGAACTCCAGTAATAATATTCTCTACGCAGATGGGACAAAAGATATTACAGAAGACATATCAAAAGCATTGAACACCAGTTTTTCTAATGAGAATAAATAAGTTTCAAATTGTCTAACTCCTCTATATCTTTTCTTGAATGTTAATTTAGATTTAAAAGTAACGAACGACTATGAGAACAATCCAATTTAGAGAAGCTATTGCCGAGGCAATGAGTGAAGAAATGAGGAGGGACAGCTCCGTGTATCTAATGGGGGAAGAAGTCGCAGAATACAACGGTGCTTACAAAGCCTCCAAGGGAATGCTAGATGAATTTGGTCCCAAAAGAGTGCTAGATACACCCATAACTGAGCTCGGTTTCTCTGGAATAGGCATAGGCTCTGCTATGAATGGAAACAGACCCATTATAGAGTTTATGACCTTTAATTTTTCTTTGGTTGGGATAGACCAAATTATAAACAATGCCGCAAAGATGAGACAGATGAGTGGCGGGCAGTTTAATATCCCTATCGTATTTAGAGGCCCTACCGCTTCGGCTGGTCAATTAGGGGCTACTCACTCGCAAGCGTTTGAAAGTTGGTATGCCAACTGTCCAGGACTAAAGGTTATTGTACCCTCTAACCCCTATGATGCAAAGGGACTTTTGAAAAGTGCTATAAGAGATGATGACCCCATTATATTTATGGAATCAGAGCAAATGTATAGCGACAAAGCAGAAGTGCCAGAGGGCGAATACCTCTTGCCCATAGGTATCGCAGAAATTAAAAGAGAAGGGAATGATGTTACCGTAGTATCTTTTGGGAAGATCATCAAAGAAGCCATAAAGGCAGCTGATACCCTTGAAAAAGAAGGGATTAGTTGTGAAATAATAGACCTGAGAACCATTCGGCCCTTGGATAAAGACCCTATCATAAAATCAGTTAAAAAAACAAATAGATTGGTCATTTTGGAAGAGGCCTGGCCCTTCGGTAATATTTCCACGGAAATAGCCTACCAGTTACAGTCTAAAGCGTTTGACCACTTAGATGCCCCGATAGAAAAAATAAATACAGCAGATACCCCTGCTCCATATTCTCCCGCATTGCTATCAGAATGGCTACCGAGAGAGGAGGATGTTATCAAGTCTATAAAAAAAGTATTATACAGATAAGACTGCCTTTTATGCCAATATCAGGTGTGCCACCTTTATACTCCAGATGGAAAGTGGTGTTCTCAATCTGCCTTTTTTCTTTTTTACGAGTAGTCGCTCAGACTAGAGTTTCTGGAACTGTTTTAGATGTAAGGGGGCACCCTTTGTCTTTCGCAGATGTCTTTTTTAAAGGTAGTAACGAGGGAACTAGCACCGACTTTGACGGTAATTTTTCTCTAAAATCTACCGGAAATCATACCATCCTTGTGGTTTCGTACATTGGATTTCAAACGAAAGAAGTTGAGTTGCATACTTCTCAAATAGAGGAGCTAAAGGTTACTTTGGAAGAATATGGAAAGAAGTTGGACGAGATTATTCTCGTCGCCCGACCTAAAAAACGGCTCAAAAAGAAAGACAACCCCGCCTACAAAATTTTAAAGCAGGTGTGGAATCGAAAAAAGGCGATGGACTATGTAAAGTCTTATCAATACAGTCAATACACCTCCAAAGAGTTAGGCATTACTAATTTAGATTCCATTTTTTTAAAGCGTGTTTTCCAGAAAACATATCCACATGTAAGCAAATACCTCTCTCAAAAAAGTTTTGAAGGACGCCATAATATTCCAGTAACCTTCAAAGAGATCTACAAAAAGGTTTACGGAATTAAAAAGGAAAAGAAAAGAACCGATATTATAGCAGAACGGGACGAGGGCTTTTCTTTGCAGAGCTTTGCTTTTGAGAAAGTACAAGTCCCTACAGAAAATATAGACATAGATGATGAAAATATTTTAATCCTCAATAAAACATTTACAAGCCCTATCTCCAAATCGGGTTTTGCGTCCTACAATTATATTTTAAAAGATAGTGTTGAGATGAATGGCAAAAAAATCTATACAATAGCTTTCTTCCCGAGGCATGAGTATGCAATTGCTTTTGAAGGAAGTTTTGATGTAGAAGCGCCCTCTTTTACACTTACCAAAATAAATATGAGAATTTCCAAAGAGTTGAATTTAGAGTTTCTGAAGACCCTGTTTGTAGAGCAACGTTATGAAATTGTTAATGACTCTATGTACATTCCCAAGGAAAGGACAATAGAGGCTGAATTTACTTTCTTTAGCAAATCTGAAAAGGAGAAGGCCATCTTCATAAAGAAAATAGATATCTACAAAAATTTTGTCTTTGACAGTATCAAAGAACCCCAATTTTATAACAAAGAGTTAAGGCAGGTAAGTGCCACTCAGTTTAGAAAAGATAATTCTTTTTGGAGTAAAGCCGTTCCTGAGCGGAGTATTAACAATGAGACGAGAGACTTTGTAAAGGCTGTTGCCAAGTCTCCAAAAGTTACCCGCTATGTAGATGCCACATCTATCTTGACAACGGGACATATACCTGTAAGTAAGTTTTTGCAATATGGTAAATATTGGGATACGGTAGCATTTAACGACATAGAGGGGTTTAGACTAAAATTAGGGTTTAGAACATTTTTCACAAGACATGATAGGCTTAGGTCCAATTTTTATTTTGCATACGGCTTTAAAGACAAAGACTTCAAATTTGCCTTGGACTTAAAACATTTGGTTATCCAAAACCCAAGGCTGAGACTCATTGGGTTGTACTTCAACGACATTGAACAACAGGGGAGCCATGTTTTAAGTACGACCAATGAGATAAGCTCTCAGGCATTTGGAACAAATGTTCTATTCTCTCGGGGGACCAACTTTTTCCTGTGCCGGATAAATAGAGTTGCTCTAAATACAGATATTGGTATCACAAACAACTTTGTCATCGGTATGGGGTTCAAAAGGGAATTTGTAATGTCTGCCAATCCAAACTTCTTTTCAATAGACTTTAAAGATCCCATAACAGGAGAAAATACTTTTTCGGAACTTATTGATACAAGTATCAATGCCTTTTTAAGATGGACACCCGGGAGGAATGTCTTTGGATACGGCGTACAGCAATCTTTCGGGAAGAAGCTACATCCGACAATCATATTTAAGTACACAAAAGGGTTAAAAGGTGTTTTGGGCGGCATCCTAGACTACGACAAAATACAAACTGATATTTCATACCCCTTTCTCTTGGGCATATTGGGTATATTTAGAGCTGATTTTGGGGCGGGGAAAACTTTTGGAACGGTACCACTCACACTCACGACACCTATTCCCGCTAACCAAGCCTATTCTTTAACACCTAATACTTTTACCCTATTAAACTACTATGACTTGATTACAGATGCTTATGTCTCAGCACACTTTAGACATCTTTTCAATGGGCTTATAATGAATAGAATCCCCCTCCTAAAGAAATTGAAACTGCGTTCTTTGGCACGATTTAGCGTAACTTATGGGAGTATTTCGAATAAAAATATCAACATCAATGCTTCTAACATAAAGTACAATGCCCCAAAAAACCAACTTTACTACGAGTACGGTTTTGGTTTTGAAAATATTGGGATAGAAAGTATAAGGATATTCTCTTTAGAGTTTATTTGGAGAACTAGTCTACCTCAAAACTTTCAGTTTAATTCTGGCTTTACTCCAACTTTTGGGGTTAGGGTGGGAATTACACCCACTTCATTTTAACCCTTGATTGGTATGGCTTTTCTGCGATTTAAAACCTTAGTTTTTTTACATATCTTTGCTTAAACTTAGTTTCTTTTTATTCAGAAACTCTGAAGACTCTTTGTTTTATGAAAAAGACACTTTTTGAGAAGGTTTGGGACAGCCATGTCGTAGACACTGTAGAGGGGGGGGCTGAAATGCTCTACATAGACAAGCACCTTATTCATGAAGTTACTAGTCCACAAGCATTCTCTGAGGTTGAGGGGCGAGGTATTCCTATTTTTAGACCCCATCAGGTTGTCGCTACGACCGACCACAATGTGCCGACAGTAAATCAACACTTGCCTATCAAAGATGCACTGTCAAAAAAACAAGTCGAAAAACTGCTTGAAAATTGTGAGAAACATAACATTACATGCTATGGACTTGGGCATCCCTATCAAGGAATCGTCCATGTAATGTCGCCAGAGCTAGGAATTACCCAACCGGGGATGACTATGGTGTGTGGAGACAGCCACACCTCTACACACGGAGCCTTTGGAACAATTGCCTTTGGAATAGGAACCAGTCAGGTAGCACAAGTTTTTGCCAGCCAATGTTTACTATTACAAAGACCTAAAAAGATGAGAGTAACCGTATACGGGGAGCTTAAAAAAGATGTGGTCTCTCCAAAGGATGTCATTTTGTACATCATATCAGAATTGGGGACGAACTCAGGTACCGGACACTTTGTGGAATATGCAGGGCAAGTTTTTGAGGATATGAGTATGGAGGGGAGAATGACCGTCTGTAACATGAGTATTGAAATGGGAGCAAGAGGTGGAATGATAGCTCCGGATAATACTACTTTTGAGTATATCAAAGGCAGAGAATTTGCACCCAAAGGGAACAAATTTGAAGAAAAAGTAGTCTATTGGAACACGCTTAGCACAGACAAAGGAGCTGACTTTGACCTTGAATACGAGTTTGATGGTTCTAAAATAGAACCTATGATAACCTATGGAACAAACCCAGGTATGGGCATCAAGATTACGGAAAAAATACCTGAAAAAGAAAATGACCCTTCTTTTGAAAAGGCTCTGAACTATATGGGTTTCAAAAAAGGAGAAAAACTACTAGGTAAGTCTATAAAGTATGTTTTTATAGGGAGTTGTACCAATTCTCGCATAGAAGATTTTAGGACTGTAGCATCCTATATAAAAGGGAAAAAGAAAGCTAAAAATGTAAATGCGTTGTTGGTACCTGGCTCACAAAAAGTTGCTCAGCAAATAGAAGACGAAGGACTAAGAGCCATATTTGAGGAGGCCGGATTTAGCATAAGGCAACCCGGATGTTCAGCCTGTTTAGGGATGAATGAAGACAAAATACCAGAGAACGAATACTGTGTCTCTACCTCCAATAGAAATTTTGAAGGAAGACAAGGACAAGGCGCTAGAACGCTCTTGACCAGTCCTCTAACCGCCGCAGCGACTGCCATATCAGGAAAGATAGAAAATGTATAACTTTGGAACTACTTTACTATGGAAAAATTTGTTACCCTCATCTCTACAGCGATAGTGCTCCCCATAGAAAATGTTGATACAGACCAAATTATTCCCGCTCGATTTTTGAGGGCTACTGATAAAACCGGATTTGGAGAGAACTTATTTAGAGACTGGAGGTATTACAAAGATGGAAGCATTAACAATAATTTTATACTGAATAAACCTGACAAAAAAGGAAAAATACTACTTGCAGGAAATAACTTCGGTTGCGGGTCTAGTAGAGAGCATGCTGCGTGGGCACTGACCGACTACGGATTTAAAGTAGTTGTTTCTAGCTTTTTTGCAGATATATTCAAAGCAAATGCACTAAATAATGGCTTACTACCCATTCAAGTTTCAAAGGAGTTTTTGAACGCTCTATTTACAGAGGTAAATAAGAAAAGTAAAACCAGTATTAAAGTTGACCTAAATGCTCAAAGTATTACTGTTGAGGAGACAAGCCTAAAAGAGCGATTTGATATAAATCCCTACAAGAAAACATGCCTGCTCAATGGATACGATGACATCGAATTTTTACTGAGTAAAAAGGACAAAATAGAGGCGTTCGAAAAAGCTAAGTTCAATTAGTAAGTGCGACAAATAGGAGGAAAAAAGGTAGGAATTTTAAAATTTCTACCTTTATAAAGATACTTCCTATGAAATAACTATTAAATCAGTATACAAATGTTTCTTCTGATTGGTCGCAATTGCTAGTTGCATCTATATTATCTCAGATAGTTATTTTCTCTAATTCCATACGGTCTATGTCAAAATAATTTTTTAAAAATTTATAAAAATCTTCCTTTTTAATAGAGTTTAAAATATTTATGTAGGAAGACAATCCCTCTAAATCATTTGTCGTTTCTAGATTTTTCTTTATCAGTTCACCCCAATCATAATTTTTTTTACTTGAAATGTTATTATTATAATTCAGAATAATATTGCTCTTTATACCTTTTATGTTAATCTCAGAAACAGCGATGTTTTTCAAATTAGCCATATATTTGATGATAAGATTTTTGATTAATTCTGTGTTTTCTGGGCTAGAACTATAAGAGATTTTTAGGGTTGAAAAAGGATAAGGTGTGTGAGTATGTAATCCCAATTGGACATTAATTACATAAACCAGACCGTGATTTTCTCTGATAAGTTCATTGATATTGATTTGCATAAAACGCTCCATCATGAGCAACAACAAATAATTTCTAATTTCTTTGGTATATTTTTTATTGAAAATTAAATAATTAGAAGTTTTTTTAGCCTCCAATTTAGTTACAAACAGATATTTATTTTTATACTCGCTCTTGAATAGCGTGTTGTTTTTTATGGGATTGGATGTGGGATAAATATTAGATAAATATTGGTTCGTTATTTTTAGGATACTATCTGTTTTAAAATCCCCAACTACTATAAATTTCCAATCATTACCATATTTGAAGGCCTTGTCGTAAAATTCCTTTATCCTTTTCAAATCCCCCCTTTTTAGGGGGTGATTAATACGATACCGATTGGGGAAATAAGCACCTGTTAATTCATGAATTTTCATAATTTCTTTATCGTAAAAAATAGAAGCCAATTTGTTTTTATCATTGATTTTTGTATCTATCGCATTTTTAAATGCCAATGTATCTTCTTTTGCATGGGTCATTTTTAGAAACAAATACTCAAAAAAATCCCTTTTATATTTAGTGGGGACTTCTCCATAGATCAATCTTTGAAATTCTAAAATATCCATTGATAAGCTGATATTTTTATGTTCTAAATATTTAGATGACTCTGCCTTGCTGAAATCACCAATACCACCCAACTCCATATATGAAACTGTTTTTTCATATTGATAATACAGGCTATCGGGAATGGAAGAACTCCCCCCCTCTGCCATACCGATGATTAATAATTTGCCATCATCATCTTTCAAAGGTTTCAAAAACAACTCTACGCCATTGCTGTAAAAGGCGTGCGTAACACCCAATTTTTTATTTATTTTAATACTTTTTGGTTTTTGCGGTTTTAATTTTTTAGACAAAAAAATATCTTTTTCACTTTCCTCTATAACAGATAGACCCCTTTTTTTAAAAGTATTACACTTATAATTGTCATTATTTAAATTTATATTTTTAATATCTATCCCAGACAGATCTTCTTGCGTATCCGTCTCAATAAAAAATATTTTTTTTGATTTTGTATAGAGTGCTTTGGCTCTTAAAAGAATATTTTGGCTTGTAAGATTGTTGATTTCATCTCTGGCTTTCTCGTATTTTTCGTATCTCGTACGACCTAAAAATATATTTAAATATCTATTGGCGACAAAGCTATTATTATCACTTTCGTAGATATTTTTAGTTCTATTTTGCTGTTGTTTAGTATAATAATTCCAATCTTCTTCACTGATTTTATAGATTGAGAGTGCCTTTATCTCTTTGAGTATAAATTGTATAATTTCTTTTATATCCTCAGAGCCATTAAATGAAATGGTGAGATAGGAAGTGTCTGCTACGAAATGTGTTTTTGAGACATTGAGATTATAAATTTTATTTTTCATAGCCCGCTGTATTCTATTATTGAGAATGCTACAGATTATATAATCTAGGACTTGATCTGCAACCCCTTGGGGTCTATTTTCCTTGATGGCGAGTTCCAGATAAACTTTCCCATTGGGGATAAGTTTTTTGCCGTATACCAGTCGATAATCCTCTAGGGAGTCATAAATCCCTAGAGGTACTCTTGGTATATTTTTTTTCTGATTTTTTAATTTTTCAAACACTTGATGAATCAAATGTTGCGTACTGTTTTTTTTTATATTCCCCACTACAATAAGGCCAGCTTTATTCGGTTGATAATGTGCCTTGTAAAAGCGGTTCAGTTTTTTTTGATCAGTATCTTTGATACTGTATTCAGTTCCGATAGGTTCTCTTTTTTGGTACAGAGTATTTCCCAATTTATAGGGTATGATGGGCTCTTTTTTCGAGAGTTTTTTTTCCTGAAGAATGATTTTTTTCTCTTTTTCAACGGCTTCTTTTTGAATGGACAAGCCATCTAAAATATCGGCAAAAAAGTCAAATATCTTTTTTTGAGCATCTATGTCTATTTTTTTTGGATATTTAATTTTATAGACTTTGTACTCATAGTGGGTAGATGCATTAAAATTGTCACCAGATTTTAAGCCTTCGTCATTTAGGAAATTTAGAAAAGCAGTATTTGGCAAGCGTTTGCCTCCTTTAAAGGAAAGGTGTTCTAAAAAGTGTGTATACCCAGTCTCATCATCTTTTTCGTCGATGGCGCCTACCTTTAGAGCGAGATAAAAGACCACCTCCGGACTATCGAGGTTTTCTTGAATAAAATAATGTACCCCATTTGCCGTCTCCCCTTTTAGAAACGGATGACTACCTTGTGCATTACAAAAAAAAACCGCCCATGAAAACAAAAAAAAATATTTCACAGGCGGTAATATACTCTAATTAAGTGAGACTTACAGCTTATTAGGGCTTAAGTGTTACCTCAACCACATCATAATCACCACTACTTGTGTGATCTATATAAAAATAAAATGTCATCTCACTATCAGTATACTTGCCTTCCGGTGCTTTTGTCCAAGCACTTCCAGACCACTCATTAGTTAAGATTTGACTATTTACAATGTAGGTGTCAGGATTAAGAGCCCCCCCTTGTGTGATTCCAATCGCCAAATTAGCATCTGTTTTAGCCAATTCATTTACTTCATCCATTAGAGGAAAGTCATATATAAAATGCACCGCATCAATATAATCTATATCAACCCCTTCAGAGTTCTTTTTTTTATCATTCTTTCCATCAGGGATACCTTCAGGAACTTTTGAGAGATCTTCAGAACTTACATAAGCCCCCTTTTCATAGAAAAATGTAACCGTTCCATCTGCTTTAGGTTCTATTTTATCTACCCTAGCATTAAAAGAATATTCCTTATTTTTCCATTTATCTACGCTATATTGTCCCAATGCTTGTAAAGTTATAATAGAACCCGGTTGATTCATCCAATACTCAGTATTTAAAATAGTTTCATGTCTAAAGACATATTGTAGATATTCAGAGAGTCCAAAGGCATTTTTTGCCATTACCAAATAGGGCTTATCTTCTGTTGCTAGATCACTTAGGGAAATATATGTATATCCTCTATAAGTTTTCGTTTCTGATTTATCAAAAGGGGCAAAATTACCCCCAGAGGCTGTCGTAACCTTAGTTTCCACCTCTATTTTTCCAATCCATTTGGCAATATCAATCCCTTTTTCTTTGTAAGTGGCTAATAATCTTTTTTGATCTTCAGTAAGTGGTAAAAAGGCTGTGCTTTTTTCAACGGTGATCATATAGTCTTCCTTTAGCGCGATTTGATTTTTAATCCCTTCTGCTTTTTTTAAAACAATTTTAAAATTTGTATCTTCGGTTAAGGTATTATTTCCGTCTACTCTCTCCTTTGATTGTATTTTAAATCTTGTTTTTACTTGATTTTTAGGTATTTTGACCGTAAAATTTTGGGAAGAGAAGACCTCTTTTGCCTTGTCTTCTTTATCAAAAGTAAAGTGCAACGAAATATCTTTGGCAAATCTACTGTTGAGTACCACCTCGTAATTAATCGTGGCCACATCGCCCTCTATAAACTTAGTGGCGTCTTTTGTTACTAAAGAGACATCTACTTTTCCTTTATAAGATTCGTCCGGCTGAACCTCCGGCTGAACCTCCTTCGTACAAGAGAAAATAAGACACAGGACGGACAGATATAGAACTATATGTTTCATAATTAAAATTTTTAGATTAAACAAAATTTTATAATTCGGTGCGCAAATTTAACCATTTTTATTAATTCTAAATAGTAATTAGGTTTTTTTAAAGTACCTTTGAGGTGATAAAATTTTTATTTAAGTGTAGTTTAAAATGAAGCCCGTTATAGCAAGATTGTTTTTGATATTTGTATTTGTGTGTAGTCTCACTTGTGTATCTGCTCAAAAAATAAGGGTAATGGGAACGGTTTTAAACCACGGTACCCAAGAGCCGATACCGGGTGTTACGATTTCTGTGGTGGGGAAAAATAGAGGTGTCATTACGGATATAGAAGGGCATTTTGAATTGTCTTTAGATAAAGGTGAGAAAATTAAACTCAGTTACCTAGGCTACAAGGATAAAACATTTATTTTTAAGGAAGATACGGTTGTCAATATCTTTATGATCCCCGTAGATATTGCTTTAGAAGAGGCTGTAGTAACTTCTAAGAAGAATATCAATGATATTGATACGCGCCAAGCCACAGGGGCCATTGTCTCTTTGGAGGCAGAGAAAATAAGTTTCAGACCGACACCAAATTTTATAGAATCCCTACAAGGCCAAGTTGCTGGATTGCGTATAAAAGCTGATGGAGAGCTTGGAAAACCTCTTCAAATAAGGATTAGAGGCAATTCTACCTTACCTATCAAATCCAAAGAATCTGTAGAGGAAGATGCTTATACTTTGGGGAATACTTTGAATCAACCTCTATTTGTTCTAGATGGGGTTATCATAACTGCAGAGGCTTTCTCTACCTTGAATATTAACGATATCAAAACCATTAAAGTTCTCAAAGATGCCACTGCTAGCTCGTTATACGGGGTAAAGGCCTCTAATGGCGTTGTCGAAATTACTAGTAAACGAGGAATTAATGGAGCAACACAATATGTTTTTTCTATGCAACAAGGTCTAACTTTGAGGGGAACCCCTGCTGTCAATACTATGGAGACTGATGAGAAACTAGAATTTGAGAGGTTTTCAGAAAATCCAGAGACACCAGGGTACAAGTATTCTGAGAAATATATCCGAAAAAAAAACCACAAAGCATCTAATATAGATGAACTTATCTCAAAAGGGAAAAAGAATTTAGACTCTTTAAAAAAAATTAATGTGAATTGGTTTAAAGAGTTGACGCGTATCAGTCTTTATCAATCTTATAACTTGAGTATGCAAGGTGGTGATTTGAAGAATAAATTCTATGTGTCTGGAAATTTCATTAGCCAAGATGGTAAAATTCAAGGCAATGACATCCAAAGGCTAACCGCAAGATTTAATTATGAGCATCAACTCTCGAGTAAAATTTATATAATGTTTAATTCGGGGGCTGGGCTTTCTAATCACAATAGTCCCAATTCATCAGGCTATTCCCCAACGGATCTGGTGTATTCTCTAAACCCTTATGAACAAAAAGATAAGGGAATTTTAATCTCATACACAGGTAAAAAATTTAATCAATTGATGAATCAATTTTCGAGAAATAATGATGACACCCGGTTTAATTTTTCTGGTAATATCAATATTGATATTACCAGAAATTTGCATTTATCGTCGGTGGTGGGAATAGATTATTTGATAACCGAATCACTATCTATTGTACCACCGAGTTCCTATAGTGAAATAAGAGATATTCCGGAAGCCTACAAATATACAAGAGGTACTGCCATAAAGTCAAAGAGAATGTACACAAACTACACTACCAACACGAGAATGAACTATGATAAGAAAATGGGGAGGCATGTCATCTCCCTGAGTGCCAATACGGATTATTATAAAAACAAGGACAATCTTGTAGGGATTAAAGGACATGGTCTACCCAGTAAATTATTGTCCGGAGCAGGGATTAACAATGGTCTAAAAAGACGCCGTCGCGCGCAAACCTCTTCTCACAATTTAGCCAACGCTGTTTTGGGAATAGGGGTGTCAGCTTTATACACTTGGAATAATAAGGTGGAATTTTACGCAGCTTATAAAAAAGATGCCTCGTCGTTATTGCCCAAAGACAAGAGATGGAATAGTTTTTGGTCTGCTGGCATTGGGTATACTGTAAAAAAAACTGATCTCCGTTTTGGAGATGATGACCTATTGAACACTTTAAAATTGAGGTTTAGTTTTGGAAAAACAGCAAGCTTAGCTGGCATCACACCCTCTCTTGCTGTCCCTACTTTTTCTTATGAAACGAATACTTATAGAGGGCTTCGGGGATTTTCGTTAGTAGATTTATTCAATGAAGACTTACGCCCTGAAGAAAACACGAGTATGAATTTTGGGATTGACTTGCATTTTTTGAAGACCATAAACCTTACAACAGAATTTTACAGACGAAGAACCGAACAAATGTTACTAACAGTACCTATTCCACCTTCTAATGGGTTTCTTCAACAGCTTAGAAATGTAGGAGTTATGGATAATGAAGGGGTGGAAATGAACTTAAATATAACAATGATAAAAACACCTGTTTTCCATTGGAATTTATCCTATAATCTATCCTATAATAGAAATGTTGTG
Source organism: Elysia marginata (assembly GCA_019649035.1). Taxonomy (NCBI): domain Eukaryota; kingdom Metazoa; phylum Mollusca; class Gastropoda; family Plakobranchidae; genus Elysia; species Elysia marginata. Next base: position 1,020 of record BMAT01013746.1, on the reverse strand, counting down.
ATTAATCTATACGAGGGAAATACCTTGTCATTGAGTGGCAATCCTTATCCTGATTATGAAGAGGGGAAGCCCTTTGATCTGATATATGCATTAGAGAATGGAGGCATCGACCCCTCTGATGGCACTCCTCGTTTTATAAGGAAAGGTGGAAATGAAAAAGGTAATTATTTTAATGCCGTTGACAAAAAGCCTAGCAGAGAAGATTTTATTGTACTCGGACAGAGTACGCCTCCATTTACGGGTGGATTTCTAACTAATTTTAAATATAAAAATTGGATGCTATCTTTTAATTTTTATTACAGTTTAGGCTCCAAGGCAAAATATATGGAGCAGGTTACTAAATTTGTTCATAGCAAAGACGCAAATAAAAATCTATTAAAAGGTCGATTAAATCTTACTTGGAAAGAATTGGCCGATACAGATAAAAAATATCCTAGAATCAATTTAGCAGGAGGTAATTATTACCAAACAGTGGGGTATGCAAATACTACTAATGTAGGGGATAATAGCTTTATAAGACTTAATAATGTCATGCTTACTCATCAATTTGGACAAAAGATACTTAGAAAAACTAAGAATATCATTAAAAGTGGAAGTACTTATCTACAGCTAAAAAACTTTTATACTTGGACACCTTTTGGAGAAGGTGACCCAGAATCTACTAATCTACACGGTTCTACACAACCTATCATTAGTATTGGAACTTATTTATCTTTCTAAAAATGAAGAAGCTATTATACCTATCATTGTTTTTGTCTTCTTGTTCTTTGGATATACCCGTCGAGGATAGGATTACAGGCTTTGAGGCGGTGGATGGGTTGCCAATTCTGGAAGAAATGCTTTCAGGAGTTTATATCTCTTTGCCTAAAGACAAAATTATCTTTTCTAAGCTTTCTGATGATTTTTATCTAAATGAAAAAATAAGAATAGACCCGTATGAAAAAGAATTATATCAATGGGATCGTTTCAAACTCATACAAATCTCAGAACAATGGTGGGCAGACTACTACAAAACCATTG
>BMAT01013745.1:3077-18595 GCA_019649035.1 Elysia marginata | reverse complement strand
TCCTTCTGTTGAGATAAGTCTAAAGACTTCAAGTTGTTATTAGAAACATCCAAAGTGTCTATAGACAGATTATTTGAAAGGTCTAAAGAGGGTAAACTATTATTTGAGACATTTAATTTTTTGAGATTTGGAAAAGCCCTTACAATATCAAAGTTCTTTAATCCTCTTCCTGACAAATTAAGACTTGTAATCTTTTCTATATTATTTTTGGGGGCATCTCCATCTATACTTCCTCCGTCGTAGCCTCTTGCTATGAGTTCAGTCTCTACAATCTTGTTAGAGATAGGAAGCATATCACATGAATTCTCTACAATTAGGGTCTCTGTATCTTTCTTGATATCTATCCCCCGATTTACACTATTTATATCCTCAACTATTACACAGACCTTCCCGTTGTCCCTAATGTCCAATTTATTGACCTTTGTAGATGATAAATCTAATACAGACAACTTATTCCCACTCAAATCCAATTGTTTTAATTCATCTAGCTTACTAATATCTAAAGCCTCTATCTTATTATTCGCCAAATAGAGGCTCTCTATAATTGGAAGGGATGATAAGCCAATAGACTCTATAACATTTTTGGAAACATTTAGTTCCTTGACAAATCTATTTTCGATAATATCCATTTGGGATATACGATTGCCTTGTAATTGAATTTGTTCCAATAGCTTATTCTCAGACAAGTCGATTTTACTTATGCTATTTTTTGACAAATCTAATTCTCTTAGAGCCTTATTATTCCGAAGATTTACATCAGCGACCTTACTTCCCGAAGCCTTTAAGACGCGTAAGGAGTCATTTAGGCTAAGGTCTAAGTGAGGAAGATTGTTGGCAGAAATATCTAGGGATCTCAAGCTTTCAAAAAACTCTATCCCCGATAAGTCTCTAATGTTCTGTTTTGACAAATCTAAGTCTAAAACTTCTCTCGTCACCTCAATAGACATTTTACCATCGACAAGGCCCTTATCTATTCCTTTGCTAACTAGTGCTTTTTCAAAGTTTTTGTCCTTTATGTCGACCCAATCGCAGTCTCCTTTGAAGTAGAGTAACTTTTTATCTCTCTTCCAATTTGAATTGGAATAAGGCAATTCTCTATTACCCAATTTGGCACAAGGCAAATCTTTATTACCCCTCATATCTACCTCTTCCAACTTTTTATTGTTTGAGAGGTCCAGTTCTTCTATACGGTTCCCAGATATGTCCAGTTTCTCCAAAGCCACAAAATGCTTTAAGACCCCTAAACTTTTTATCTGACGATTTGGAACTGCCAGTTCTAACTCATGCTTAGCTACAACCTTTATTATCTTACCATCAAGAACATCATCAACTTTCGCATCTACCAATGCTTGCTCTAAATTTTCATCCCCTACATCAATTGTCTCACAACTAGAAACATAGTGAGACCTATCATCCTTCTTCCAATTAGCCGTATATTGCAACAATAATGGACTGATAGTAATACATCTAAGATGGGTATTGCCCATCATATTTAGGCTGGTAAATTTTTTCTTAAGCTCTACCCCTGTAAAATCTATCCAACCAATATTATTATCACTAACATCTAAAGAAACTACATTAGGGAGTTCCAGTATTGGGGAGATATCCGTTAGCTCATTACCCGATACATTCAGGTGAGTGATTTTTTTAAAGAGTTTTATAACCGCGATATTCTCAATTCCCCTATTAGACAGATCCAACCGCTGTATTTTATCTACTTTTGACTTCTTTATGTACCCATCGACCTCTACATCATAACCTAACTCATACAGTGCCTTTTCAAAATTGGCATCTGGAATTTCAAAATAATCACATTGCCTGTCACTATAATTAGACTCAACAGGTATTCTCCAATTAATTCTCTCAACAGAAAGTGTATGAGAATCAACTAATATACAAGGTAAGCTATGGTTTCCCGTAACATCCAAAAATGCCAAGCGGTCATTGTTACGGTTTTTTAGATTTAAAGAAGAAAGCTTATTATTCTTTGAGGAAAGTCTAACCAACCCCCCTAAGCTACTGACATCCAAACGCGTCAAGCGGTTGTCATCAAGATAGAGGCGGTGTAGCTTTTTGTTTCTAGATAAATCTATGCTTTCTATCTGGTTGTGTGACAGCGACAACTCTACGAGACTTGTGTTACGACCCAGATCAATGCTTACTATATTATTAAAAGACAATTTCAGATACTCCAACTGTCTATTTGCAGACAAAATAATATCCTCTATTTGGTTGTTATCCGCAAATAGGCTTGTCAGTTTTGTATTATTACTGACATTTATATGTTTGAGTTGGTTGTCTGAACAATCTAAATATATCAATGAGGTAAAAGCGGAAATTCCAGACAAACTCAATATCCCTTTTCCCGAAACATTTAGAGAGGTTACGCGTACTATCTTCTCTTTTAGAACTTTTCCATCCAAACTGGAGTCAATCCCAACATCAACGAGAGCTTTTTCAAAATTTGGGTCTTCTATTTGAACATAATCTTGAAAATTCGAACTATCGTCCTGTGCTAAGAGAATAGTGGTAAAGCTTACTAAAACAAAAAGAGTAACAAAAGTGCAACAATGTGCGGTAATTAGTTTCATTCTAAAAATATGTTTCATTATCATCAAAATCAATTCTGCAAATAGCTAAGAGAACCATTATCTGCCAAAGACATCTATTATTTTGAAAACACAACAAATATACCAAATTCGCTAGACAAAATCCAAAACAAAAAGAAGCCTTCCAACAAACCCCGAGACATTCCAAACAAACAACAAGCAATATCAAAGACAAACGACCAACAAAAACACGCGAATTTATAAAATTAAACCTATCTCTGCTGATATAGACAGATTAAACTACCAAGAACGACAAATCACAACACCTATTTAATTAATATTTCGAAGTTTAATTTTTCCCTATACTCAGACAATTGCTGATTAAACTTTAGAGTTCTAGGCCAGTATTTTTTAAGCATTTTCCAAAATTATGAGGTTTAAATTCCCTTCGTAGATTCCTCCTAAATTAAAATTCCTTAAGGTGCAATATTAAGATTCTTATCTTTTCAAACCATTGAGTTTTGACAGCCTTCTTTTTGTAAAAGCCGAAAAAATAGATGTTTTACTTGGTTGCACCTCGCCCTATTTTTCCTCTCATTATTTTAGCTCCAAAAACACCTTTCATCAAGTTCTAATCTAACCGAAAATCTCTTTTTGAGTACTTTGAAAATACTTAAAGATTTATTGGATATTGTTCCATTTTTTTATTAAACGTTTTACCGTTTTGTTCGCCGGGTAAGTCTTATAAAAAATAGAAGATAATTTTTTTGATTTTGTATTTACTTAAGCTGCTGTATTTCATAGTCTTATGCAACAGGGACATGGAGCAAAATTTTGTACAGACAGCTAAATATTGAATGTGTCTCAAATGATAGCCGATATAACCACCATAAAAGATAGCTATCAGCTTGACCTACTTTTGGAGCAATATGGTGTGCCTACTTCTCTATTTGACTTGACCTGTTTTTCTGCAAGCGAAAGGTCGGTGTTTTTGCAACAGATTTTGGGGGTGTTCCAAAAATCAAGAACGGCAGAGTCTATTGTTAATTTTAATATGTGCCGGGCTCTCGGTGCAAAAAACACCACAGTTAGTTCTTCTTGGCAACTCTTGTACAATGCGCAGTGCAAGGCAGATGGACTACGCCACTATGTATGATGTTGGCGAAGCACATAAGCGACAAGCGATATCAATATCAGTACAGTATAATAGCGATAGGAATGTTTTTGAAGAGCGGTTTAGGAAGGCTTTTATTGTCTTTCAACCTGTGAGGTTCTATCTAAAAAAACTTGTGTTTTTGTATTAAAAAGAAAGCCCTTGACTTTGAACCGACAAAAACCTCTTAAGCTACATAAAGGTTTTTTATCGGCTGTCATGAATGGACATTTGGTTTGAAAAAACAAGAGTCTATTTTTAGGATTTTATAAGAGATTTTTGAAAAAACCAAATGGATATTTGGTAATTATATCCTTCCCCCCCTCCTATTTGTCATCGCACTCACTCAATTGAACTTAGCCTATAAAAGCTCATTTCGTCCAGATAATTCCAAACGGATTCCGGCAAGAGTGGTTTTATATTTTTCCCTTGCCTAATCTGTTTTCTGATAAATGAGGAGGAAACCTCCATAAGAGGTGCGCCGTGCAATAACTTAATGCTTTCCAATGTGATTTTGGCATTTACATTTGGTCTTGGGTATGCCCATATCTCATAGTTTTTTAAGAGGAAGTCTGCATTTTTCCACTTATGGATGGAGGCCAAAATATCCTCTCCTATGATAGGAACAAAAGAATATTTGGGGTATTTCTCTTCGAGAAATGCCAAAGTTTTGGTAGTGTAATTGGGTGAAGGAATGTCAAACTCAACTTTAGAGGCCTTCAACTTTGGGTAATCTTCAGTAGCTAAATGAACCATATGATACCTTTGATATTTATCTAACAAATTAAACTTTTTCTTAAAAGGATTTTGAGGGGTTATCACCAGCCAAACCGCATTGAGATCAGAGTTTTCTGCAAAATGATTGGCTATGGTCAAATGACCGATATGGATGGGGTTAAAAGTTCCAAAAAACAGACCTATTTTTTTCAAATCACTTATTTAAATTGCTTCTCCAAAGCTCTAATAGCCCTTGAGAGGAGTTTTATTTTATCCTTTAAAACTTCTATTTTCAGTTTCGATTCTTCTAGATTTTTCTTAAAACTAACCAGCGTATCACTCCCCTTTGAGGGTTTAAAAAGCATCATGTTTCCCTCCAACCTTCCCGTTTGAAAATCCAAATCTTTTAGTTGCCTACTCAGAATTGTTTTCTCCCTCTTAATCTCGCTCTTTTTGTTTGCATTAGTCCAAATAGCAACTTTCATAGAATAATTAATGGTATCAGCTTCTTCGGTGGTCATCTTTGCAGACTCTAAGTATATAGTAACTGCTTTTTCAAATTCCGTTTGAATATCCTCACTCTTGTTGTGTGATGCCCCCTCTACAATCCACTTCATTAACACACTTTTAAGGTAGGGTAATATTGCATCTTTCTCATCTGCTGATTTATATTCCTGCAATTCCTTCAGTATAGTTTTCTTGTTTTCTAATGTCTGCCTATAAATCTCTAATCTCTCCCGATCTGATTTGGAATGCAAGCGTTCAAAATAGTGGTTGCACGCCGTTTTAAATGCTTCCCAAATTTTGTCAGAATCTTTCCTCGGTGCATGTCCTATTGTTTTCCACTCCTTTTGGATAGCCTTAATCTCTTCCGTGGTTTTTTCCCATTCTTCACTATCCTTTATGGCTTCTACCCTTTTTAAAAGGGACTTTTTCCTATCTAAATTTTCTCTTTGGAAAACTCTTTGCGACTTGTGGTAGTCATTCTTTAGGGAATAAACTTTTTTCTTGGCAACTTTAAATTTGTCCCAAATTTTACGAGCCTTTCCAACGGGAAGCGGTCCTATACTTTTAAAGCTTTCATGGTATTCATCTAACTGTTTTAGAACCTTTTCCCACTGCTTATGGCTACTCGGCGGGTTGGCAGATATATTATCAACCTCCTGAATAATGTCCTCGCACTTTTGAATATTTTCTTCGTAGAGCAGATGCATGCCTTTAAGCAGTTTCTTATGTCTATCATTTATCTCTTTAGATAACGCACTAAACTCTTCCCAAACAGCCTCTCTATGATCTTTTGAGACAGGTCCTGTATCCTCTTTCCAAATCATGTGCAACTTCTGTAATTCTCTAAAAGCTACTACGGCATCTTTTTCATTAGTTAACCCTCTAGCGAGTTCTATAATTTTTTTCTTCTTCTCGAGGTTGTGTTGGAAATCTTTGTCTCTCAAATCACTATTGAGGTGCAAAAAGTCGTAAAAAATCTCTACATGGTGACGATAAGTCCTCCAGAGGTTTTCATACTTATCTCTAGAAACAAGTCCTACGGACTTCCACTGATCTTGCAACTCTTTGAACTTTTTGAAAGTGGTCCCCATACTCTCTTCCGTCCCGACAAGCTGTTTGATACCTTCAATGACCTCAAGCTTCTTCTTGTAATTTTTACTATAGGTTTCTTTGAGCTTTTGATGGTATTTTTTTACTCTGTCTTTGTAATTAGCATAGAGATTATCAAAATCACTCTTGATAGGTAGTTTGTAGTGGAAATCTATTTCATTGCCTCCCTCACTCAAAAACACTTCTTTTTTCTTGTCTAAAAGGGCATCGTATTTATTTTTAAAAACCTTGTTGATTGTGAGCACTTCCTCCTTAACAGATTGAATATCATCGGCTTTCAATTTTTTTTTCAATTCATTGACTAAGGCTTTAAGATCAGACCAAGTCAATTTTTCCCTATACTCTTCTAACGCTCTATTCCGAATTTCTAAAGTCTCCATCCAATAAAAAATTATTTGACTAAAAACAAAACTAAACAAACATGATTATCAAGTGTTCCAAAGGCTCCAAGACCTCTCCGCCTGAAGTTCTAGCATCTCAAGGCCATTCTTCGTTGTTGCTCCCTTTAGCCTTCCTTCCGTTAGAAAAGCTGTTTGCGAAGGGTTATAAATCAAGTCATACAAGACATGCTGTGTCCCGACATACTGATAAGTAATAGGTGGTCTATCATTTATATTGGGATATGTTCCCAAAGGAGAGCAATTGATGATTAGCTTGTAATACGCTATCATTTCTCGGGTTATCTTAGTGTAAGACACCTGATTTTCTGAATTGGGCACTCTGGAAGCAAATAAAAAGGTGATCCCCATTTTCTCTAATACATGAGATACCGCCATTGCCGCTCCTCCGGTCCCCAAAATAAGTGCCGCGGTATGATGCTTTTGCAGTAGTGGTAATAGAGACTGTTCAAATCCATAACAATCTGTATTATAACCTATTAGCTTATCTTTTTTAAATACTATTGTATTAACGGCTCCTATTTGGGAAGCCTCATTGTCTACTGCATCTAAATAGGGTATCACTGCCTGCTTGTAGGGAGTGGTAACATTCAAACCCCTTATATTATCAAGAGATTTCACTGCTTCAAACTGATACATATGTTCCAAATCAAAATTAGTATACAGACTATCTTTTAAGTCTAGTTTTTGAAATTTCTTTGAAAAATAAGCTTTTGAAAATGAATAAGATATATTCCTGCCGACCAACCCATACAGGTTTTTTACCGCTTTACATTCTTCTTTCTCCCATACCATTCCAAGACCAAAATTATCAAAACTCCGATAAGAACAAAGGCAAACGCTTCCCAAGTGTCTACTTTTCTAAAGTCGGGGATGTACCTGTCAAAAGAGGATATTATCTTTTTGTTGGACAACATTAAAATATTGCCCTTTGTATCGGTCTTGTAAATAACTTCCTTCCAAGGCCACACGATCCCCAAAGACCCTGTAATAAAACCAATAATAGTAGATGTGGTCATGTCGTGAAAACGCTTTAACACATAGCTCAATATTTGTGAAAAGAGCCCCAATCCTATGACAGAACCAAAAGTGAAAACTATAAGTATCTTGAGTATTTCCAAACGGTCGGGATTAGAAAAAGTGGAAAAATCAAACTCCAGAAACTCTATCATAGTATCGTACAAAGCATTGACAGAATCTACCAAAAGAAGAACATAATTGCCGAGTATTATCAAAATAAAAGATCCAGAAAGACCCGGCAAAACCATTCCCGAAACACTCACCACACCACACAAAAAAACAAACCACAAATTCCTATTTTCTAATGCCGGAGGCATCATACTAATGGCTATCCCGATGCCAATACCAATCAAAAATGTGAAGACAGTTTTTTTATTCCACCCCTTAAAATCTATAGTGATATAATATATAGAGCCCAATATCATCCCCAAAAATGTAGCCCAAACATAGACCTGATAGTGCTTTAAAAGGTAATCTAAAATCTTAGAAACACTAAAATAACTGACCAGCATCCCAAAAACGAGATACCCTATAAAGTTAATGTTGATATAGGCGAAAAAACTCTTAACCCCTCTGTTAATGAGCAACCGAAGTGCTTTGAGATTAAACTTTTGAAGGGAGTAAATAAACTCCTCATAGAAACCTGCAACAAAAGCCACAATGCCCCCCGATACGCCCGGCATCTTGTTAGCAACACCCATGCCGAGACCCTTTACAATGAGGAATATTTTATCTCTTAGTGATCTTTCTTTCATCTATATTGGGGGACTTGTATTGTAGATTTCTTTTTAAGGAAAAAAACCAATAAAAAACCTAAAAACATCAAGCCAATACTCAGGAAAATATCATCCGTAGGGAACACGCCAAAAGGGATAATATTGGCCTCTTTGACAACTAATTTGTCGCCTACCCTTACAGTTTCTAAAACTTCTTTCCACGGCCAAATCTTGCTCAGAGAACCCAACATAAAACCGATAAGGCAACAGAGCACTAGACTTTTGTAATAACGAAACATAAAATTGAGAAGTTTTGAAAACAGTTTCAAGCCTACTATCGCCCCAATAACAAGTGCCAATATTTTTTGAAAAGTGCTAAAAAATAATTCCCAATCACCCGCCATAGTGCCTTCCATAAGGTGTTGTAATGTCTCTATAACCGTACCATAAGATCCTAACAAAAGTAAAATAAATGCCCCCGAAATACCAGGTAAAATCATGGCAATAATAGCTATCATCCCAGAGAAAAATAAATACAAAAGTCCCGGGGAATCCTTACCATAACCCAATGTTGTAATCCAAAAGGAGAATGCCAAAGAAAGTAGTAACCCCACAACCCCTATCCAATTCCAAGTGGGGACCATTTTTTTGCATATAGATACGCTTGACAAAACTAAGCCAAAGAAAAATGCCCAGAGATAATGAGGATAAACATCTAATAACCAAACTAATAACTTTGAAAAAGATATAAAAGCCGTGCCAATTCCAAGTAACAATGCCAAGAAAAAATTCCCATTAGCATAACGCCAAGTCGCCGAAAAGCCTTCCTTTATAAGATGTTTAAAAATACTGAAATTCAGTCGGTCAATACTTTTTATCAACTCTTCATAAATTCCTGTAATGAGCGCTATAGTACCACCAGAAACACCCGGCACCAAGTCTGCCATCCCCATAGCGAAACCCCTTATGGCAACAAAAAAGTATCTTTTCAATTTTAACTCCTAATTCTGATGAAATTGCGAAGTTATACTTTGTTTTGAGAAAGTGGAAGTTTGATGCCGTCGAAAATTAATGAAATTGTATTTCCCATAATAACTTTACAGCATCTATTTTTTAATCCTAAAATTCAATTAATTCTATCAAACATACATGATAAACACCTCAATCGGTGTCAAAGACATGAACCTTTTGCTTACTAGAATATATTAACTTAAATTTATGTTATTTTTATTATGCCCTATATAAAATAAAAAACGCATTGAAAATATTTCTTTGCTTAATCATAATCCCTCTTAATCTTTTGTATTCCATAAGAAAATCTAAAAGATAATAAGAACGATTCTACTTCATGCAATGGTAGGGGTAATACTTCGGGTGGGAGGGAATGGTTCTCCCGAGTTTACTGGTGATTTCACCCATAAAGATATAATATTGCTGGAGAAATGTGTGCTGAGATAACTATTTATACAGGCACATCAAAAGATATAGTTATTCCTGAACAGCTTAATACTTAACAAGCTTGTAATACCAAATAATGTAACGACTACTTGTAGTGTTGTATGCTTTTTATGATAATGCATTAATTAAGCATTGAAATACCCAGTAGTGTAATGACTATTGGAAAGAAAGCTTTTGCAAAAACTCAATTAGCCACCGTAACCCTTAGGCGTAGGCAAAGCGCTTTAACAGCAGTGGGAAATGATTTATTCCCTCAAACTCTAAAAACTGTAAACTATCCTTTCTAATACAGGTTATAAAAATGAGTAGTCTCTTTTGAGTGTTTTATGTTTTCATTATCCGGTTTCTGTAGCAGTCTCAAAATTTCAAAATCTGACGAGTTTTATAAAAAAAGGGTAATTTATTTGTTAATTATAACAAAATATTGTACGATTGCAAGGTTAAAGGAAATGCAATTTCAAGAGAAAAACAGGAAAGTCCTTTTGTGATGATATAAGTGAGATTATGTTTTCTAGGGGAAATAACCCTAAATCTTAAAAAAAAATGAAAAAGTTATTTTTATCCGGCTTTGCGTTTAACATGCTTATTTTCGGTAGTACCTATTCTCAAAGCAAAAAAGCGACTGATTTGTGGTCCTATGGGAATATGCATTTTACTATTGATGATAACAACAACGAAGATTCAAATTCTTTTCTTTGGTATAGAGATGGAGGAGATCGACCTGCTCAAAGAGCGATGGAATTGCAAACTACTCGCGATAAGTCTGTACTTAAAGTTTTTTCGCGAGGAGCTGGAGGGGGGATAAATATCGTTAGCGGTGTTCCAATATTTGGTAATGCTGCTTTCTTGACTTTTTCTAATGCTAGAAGTTTCAATTATACAGATGCTTCCTTGACTTTTTCTAATGCTAGAAGTTCAAATTATAAATGGGCTATTACAAAAATGACTAGTAGCATTGAAAGGGACCGCGGTGCCCCCAATTTAAACATATCTTATTACACTAATTCAACACCCCAAGAAAGAGTTTCGATGATGACTTTCACACAAAAGAATAAAGTTGGTATTGGGACAGACAACCCTAAAATAGATTTTGAAGTGCGAGGACGACCTGGCAGTCACCCTAAAATAGGGCTTATAAACCAACGTGAGTGGGATCATCTCTATTTTACACATGATGGAAGAAGTGCTATTATGAATGTAGGAGGAGCAGAAAGCGGTATTGATTTTAGAGTGTCAGATGAAAACAACATCCAAGGTAATGGTTTTGACAGTCAGAGCTACCAATCTAAGTTTAAAATACTCCCTGACAAAATCATCACCAAAACCCGAGAGGTTACATTAAATTACGGTGGCATATCAGACTTGACAAAAGTATCTATAAACACAGATAAGAAAGTAGATCTTGCAACACTTACTATCGCTGGGGGCATATATGTAGGACCTAAAGCAGAGTTAGCAGCAGATCATAATACATTAAGTAAGTTCAAAGCAGAGTATTTGGACAAATATAACCTCTGGGTAGAGGATGGTATTGTTACAGAAGATATTGCCATTGTATCGGTTAATAAATGGAAGGATAGGGTATTTGAAGACAATTATAAGTTGATGTCGCTAAAAGAAATAGAAAAGCATATTAAAAAAAAGAAACATCTTCCTGGAATGCCGTCAGAAAATAAAGTGAAAAGGGAGGGATACTCTGTTCAGAAAATGGATGTTTCGCTGTTAGAAAAAGTTGAAGAACTCACCCTACATGCTATTGAACAAGAGAAAAAAATAGAAAAATTAGAAAAAAAGCTACAAGAGTATAATGTCTTAAAAGATGAGATATTAGTATTAAAAGAGACATTGATAAAGTATAAGTAAAAGGTTTAGTGTTTTAGTCTAAAAAAATAAAAGTTATGAAAACATTTTTTAAATTAAGTGCCATATTATCATTAGTGTGGTTGTTTGTGTCTTGTGAAACTACCCCTACATCTGTAGCGGTTACAGGGGTTACCATAAAAACTAAAACGGCTAATATAATTGTCGGTAAAACAAAGCAGTTAACAGCAACCGTTATCCCTAGCAATGCTACTAACAAAACAATAAAGTGGGAGTCAGACCATGAAGAAATAGCCACAGTATCTGATGCAGGAGTGGTAAGAGGTCTTTCGGCGGGGGAAGCTATCATCACAGTAACAACTGAAGATGGCAACAAAACCGCAACGGCAACAGTAACTGTAAAAGCGCAACCCGGCACAGTATCAACAAGAGTGGTTACGAATATTGATATTAGTTTAGTAGGAGGGGCTCCTTTCCCAGAAAAATTCGAACTTGCAAAAAGTGGTTCGGTTGCACTTAAGGCAGACATTACGCCCAGTAACAAAACAGTAAAGTGGGAGTCAGACCATGAAGAAATAGCCACAGTATCTAATACAGGAGTAGTAAAAGGAATTGCGAAAGGTACTGTGACCATTACAGCGACTTCACAAGATGATACTTCCAAAAAAAAATCTGTTGCTATAGAAATTGTAGATGAACAATATAAAGGAAACTTTGAGGGGGACCCATACTACTATATCAAAAAACTTAAAACAGAAAAAGGTATAAATAATATAGATTATGGATATTCTGCTCCAAGCTCTGGAGTAGATAGATATCTTTATATTTCCAAAGACAAGCCATCAGGAGGTTTAAAGGTTAGTAAAACCGAAAAAAGCTTTATTTTAAAAATAGAACAAGGAAATATTGACGCAGTAGCTGGAGTGTGGATAGATTGGAATATTAATGGTTACTTTACCGGAGATGGGTCGAACATAACAAAAACAGATGATGAATTTTATTTTATAGGGACTATTGGTTCAGATACTTCAGGAGAAGTACAGATAAATATTGATATTCCTAGTTATGCTAGAGTGGGAACCCTAAGGATGAGGGTTCAAGCCAACTGGAAAGGAGACGCTGGAGGGACGAAAGTTAATCTCTACGCAAATGCTGGGAAAGGTGGTATAGGGAGCGGTACAGTTCGAGATTTTGATATGGAAATAGTAGAATAATAGAGCGTGAAAATTATTATGAGGATATTGGTAATGCTAAGCCTGTTGTTTGCCAACAGTGTTGTAATGGCTCAGAAGCTTTCGTACTGTGGTGTGTCTGGAAATGGAGACTATAATCTTTCTAAAGCATCCAGTAGGGACGCTTTGGGAAACATTAATTATTATGGCAAGCATCCAGAAGATGGGTATGAATACTTTAAGGATGGAAAGCTATCAGTTGAATTGGATAGTATGTTTACCCTTATGGTAATGCATTCCAATACTTGGTCTAGGACAGAAGTTTGGATAGATTGGAATGCCGATGGAGACTTTAAAGATAAAGGGGAGCATGTCAACACAGTTGGTGCAAAGGGACAAAAGAACATAACACCATTAGAGACAACCATAAAAGTCCCTAAGAATGCCAAGACAGGTCAGACAAGAATGCGCTTACAAACCATAGATGCTTGGACAGAGTATTTTGCGCCTTGTGGTGAGGTTTGGAATAGCTCTACCAAAGACTTTGATGTAGACATAAGATAAAAACTTAAAGTGAAGCGGTTTTTGGTTTTTCTTGTTCTCATATGTGCTTGTAAAGTGCCTGAAAATATGCTGTTAGAGAAGATTACACTAAAGGATCTTGAAGGTAACACATTAGATTCAACTTTGGAGCTAGACGCATTTAAGATAAAGGGTTTAGTAATTGAAACTAAGCCTACAAACACCACTGATAAGCTCATTTGGAAAGCAGATAAGACTGGGTATGTAGAGATACAGACATCCTCCAATGGTTTGGTAGCTGGGGTGAAAGGATTAAAAAGAGGTGAAATCACGCTTGAGGTTACCGCTGAAAAAAATGATTCAATAAAAACTAGTGTGAAGGCAAATATCCTATACAAAGATTTAAAAAGCCTTCGTCTCGCTAAGGCAGAGACTCTCTTGCTTTCAGGTTCAGATTATAAAGAGAAGATAGAGGTTCATTTTGATCCTGAAGATGCAAGTAATAAAAATATAAAATGGGTGTCTTCTGACGAATCGGTAGCAATTGTTGATAGAGAGGGGTTCATTACTCCAAAGAATAAAGGGGAGGCAGATGTTACCGTAACCGGAGACGGAGGGAAGCAAGCCGTCGTGAAGGTAAAAGTGTTAACATGTAGTGATATGCCTGCACCTTCGAATACGAGTAATTATTGTAGTATATCAGGATCGGGCCCTTATAATTTAGATGAATTTAAAACAGAAGGCGCAGACCAAGATATAAATTATAAAGACAATGATTCTAAAGATTCTGACCATGAGGTTTATACTACTGAAAGTATACAAGTAAAACCTGGAGGCAATTTTACAGTAAGTCTAAAGCATTCTAATACATATTCAAAATCACTCATATGGATAGATTGGAATGGGGACAGAGACTTTAAAGACCCTTTTGAGTATATAGGTCATATAGGAAAAGATAATGAGTCAAATACAGGCAGTTTCACGAAAAATATAGAGGTATTTCAGTGTGCAGAGGTGGGGGATAAAAGAATGAGAATCGTGACGGTAGATGCATGGTCTAATGCCTCAAGTTGTGGTAAAATACCACATAGTAGCTCAAAAGATTTTAAACTAAAAGTAGTAAAGTGAAAAAAAGATTTTTTTTGGTGACTTTATCATCTTTTATGACTTTTTCACAGCAACTTAAAGTTACAGGTAGAGTTTTAGATTCTTTTGGAGAGCCATTAGCGGGAGTAAATATTTTGATAAAAGGTAAAGACAGTGGTGTACAAACTGATTTTTATGGAGCATATTCTATAATTGCGGAAGATGGAGATATATTGGTATTCTCTTATGTCGGGATGTTGACAACAGAAAAGCCTGTCCAACGCAATAAAGTCACTATTGATGTGGTGTTATTGCAAGACACAAGTGCCCTTGAGGAAGTTGTACTAGTGGGCTATGGTACTCAAAAAAGGGTTGATATTACAGGGGCAGTATCTACTTTGAAGGTAAAAGATTTACAAGAAGTTCCCACCGCACATACAGATGAAATCTTACAAGGACAAATAGCGGGGGTACAAATAACCAATACCAACGGCTCTCCAAACGCGAATGTATCTATCAATATAAGGGGATTAAATTCCATAGGAGGGAGTGGGGAGCCTCTGATAATAAGAGATGGTATACAAGGCGTGAGTTTAAAAGATATTAGCCCCAGAGATATTGCCTCTATAGAAGTCTTAAAAGATGCTTCTGCCACTGCAGTTTACGGTTCTCGTGGGGCAAATGGGGTGATATTGATTACTACCAAAAAAGGAGGGAATACAGTGCCTTCCATTAGCTACGATAGTTACTTTTCTTTTACGCAGGTTCGTAAAAAGTTAGATATGATGAGTCCTTATGAACAGGCCGGGTATATTATTAATTACAAAAAAGTGAAAGGGGAGCCAAGCATATTTACTGATGAAGATATTGAGCGTTATAGAGAGGGGGGAACAGATTGGCAAGATAAAATCTTTAGAGATGGGTTCTCTCAAAATCACCATTTAACATTAAATGGAGGGAGTGAAGATGTGCGCTACAATATATCAGGAGATTATCTTTCTACAAGAGGGGTCGTTGAGGGGTCATCTTATGAGAGATACTTCTTAGCCCCGTATTTTTCTGCAAATATTGGGAAAAGGTTGAAATTAGAACTAAACCTATACGGCTCTTCCATACTTGACATGCCGGTGCAACAATATGCTAGAGATAGGGAAGGAAGCCCTATCTACGCGGCACAGTTATTCTCGCCAACAAAACCAGTTAAAGAAAGTGATGGTTCTTATTCTCAACCCAAGGGGGCTCATTTTGATTTTGGTGCGGCTAAAGAATATAACCCCCTCGCTTTGGCG
>BMAT01013744.1:44484-54574 GCA_019649035.1 Elysia marginata | reverse complement strand
TAATTATAAATAGATACATAGATAGAAAGACTAAGAATGAGAGATAGATAGATAGAGACAGAAAAAAGAGATAGAGAGGAAGAGACAGAGAGAGAGAAAAAGAGGAGAGAAAGAGAGACAGAGAGAGAGGGAGAGAGAGAAGAGAGGGGTATGTGGCTCATATGATGTTAGGGGTTTAAATGTATTGCGAGAGTTGTTTTTTTTTGTGCAAAAAAGTGCATATCGTCCACACAAATTTTCTTGAGGACTCATAATATTATACACAACAGGTTGCGTTATTTTCCTTGACAATATCTATCATTATTATTAGTATTATTAGTATTGTAAACTTAAAATTGATGGTTAATTTATTGGGAGAGTTTCCTGTACCAGAGGCATGCGCAGTCCATGTGTACAGGCATCCACTTGTGCGCAGACATGGAGAAAGAGTCGGCGTACTAGGGAGGGGGTAATGCAAACAAAAAAAAAGAATTATCGATATGTGGAAGGGATATAGATGGAAGGGTCGATGAAGGGGGAGGAGGGGAGGAGGAATTTATTCCAACTAGCTACATGTACTGTCTTTCGGATACAAAAAGACCGATTGAACAGCCTTTTTTGTAGAAGGAACTAGCAGTGCGATTTTCGGACATTCTATAATGTTAAATATCGTTCTCGACAGTGTTAATAGGTAGGGGCAATTTTTATAGTTATTAAAGTTACTCTTAAAATTACTGTAGATGTGGCCGCGACCCTCAAGTAAAAATGAAAATACTTAAAATTATAAAGTGATCGAAGGACAGACCGAATTGGGTTAATGGACACTTATTTTGAAAAAAAAATTCAAGATGGCAACTATCGTTGTAACCATAGCAACCTTAAATGTTGTTACTAGAATGTAACGCGTACTGTAAGAGTGCCTGTTTTAATGAAATCATTTTGTTGTACAGAAAGATATCGTTATACTCCATGATAAACGTTTTATTGAGCACATAAAACTGAAATATAGGTTAATGAAGCTTTTGACATAATAATATTAAACTACACAATATTACAATTAAAAAAGATAAACCTTATAAGTTTATTATGGAAGTTATCTCATTTAACAAGCACAGTGGCCAACTATAGACACAGTGCAAAAATCTTTCGTAAGATTGTTCTTCAAGAATGTCGTGTATATTAAAGCTAAAATCTGTTTTAAAAAAATACTAACATCAATGCCATGAAGCAAGGGCTGGTACTCGCGACAAATAAACGAACTGCCTGCGTAGCCAGCATCTATATGCAGCCATATCTTGGGTTCCTCTTTGTCCACTGAGCACAATGGGAGAGAAGAGATCAATACATGTATGTAGAGTTTATACTTAAATCTTTAAGGAGATGAGGGAGGAGGGCGTCGCTAAAATATTCCGGTAGAGGGTGTTTATTTGCAATTAATCGCAAATAACTTGAACCTGCATGCATTCAAAGAATTGTTTGAAAAAAAAATTCAGATCGCGAAAAATCTGGGACAAAACATTTAGAAACAGTCGATAGCAAAAATCTCTAATCTGCATAGTTCGATAAATTCGATAAGATAGAGCCGTCTATCAGGTAGCCGATATTCCCGTATGGTATTATGGTTCGTTACAGTAGAGAGTAAAAATCCCTAATCTGCATAGTTCGATTGTTTAAATAGAGCCGTAATCAGGTAGCCGATATTCCCATATGATATGGTTAGTTACAGTAGAGAGTAAAAATCTATAATCTGCATAGTTCGATAAATTGTTTAAATAGAGCCGTAATCGAGTAGCCGATATTCCCGTATGATATGGTTAGTTACAGTAGAGAGTAAACATCTCTAATCTGCATAGTTCGATAAATTCGATAAGATAGAGCCGTAATCGAATGGCCGATATTCCCGTATGCAATGATGATGATGATGATGATGATTCAGGCTCCGTCCATCCACTGCAGGATAAGGCCCTCCGCACCACGTCTCCACTCTTCTTTGTCTTTCGCTTCTCTGGTCCACGTATTTCCCATCGTCCTCACTATGTCGTCACGCCATCGTCTTGCTTGTCTCCCTTTAGATCTTTTGCCATTTCTAGGTTGCCATTCAGTCACTCTGAGTGTCCACCTATTGTCTTGTAGTCTCGCCACGTGTCCGGCCCATTTCCATTTTTGTTTTGCTATATACTGCGCTATGTCTGAGACTTGAGTCTTGTTTCTTATTTCGTATGCCCGTATGCAATAGTTAGTTACAATTCAGCACAAATAACTTGAGTCTGTATTACAAGAATACTCCTCTTGAAATGTGAAAGAAATTAACAGCTGACTTATTTACTTATACTGGTTGTGACACTTTATGCCTACGTTTATATTTCTGCCTGATCAGCATGTTTGAGGAGCTGTAATGGCGACATGGTATAAGCTGTGGTTCTCTACACCGAAGCTTCTATAAGTCGCGGGCTCAAATCGTACCAAAGAAGCATTTTTTTGTGTCAAATTTCTCTGAAACCCACTTCAACCGAGAATACAAGAATATTTAATCGAATCATAATTATTAAGATAGCCGATGTTGCTCTTTGTTCATCTTCATAAACAATGTTAACTGTTTCTGATACAACTAGACTCTGGCATCGCCTGGTGCTATAAGCGTAACGTGAATGTTAAGATCCTAAAGACAAACGATTGAACTAAGATCATGAAGTGAAACGTATAGTACCATTTGTAGCTTTTGTATCTTTTTGGTATGGGCTTAAGAAGAACTATCTTAGTATTTGTGTTACTCTATACAATATTTTGCTTAAGATAGAGAAACTCCATGAAACACTGTTCCGAATGACATGCACTTCTTGGATAAGGAAACAATTATAAATGATATTCTCTCTTGCTTTTTTTACTTAAGACTATCCCTACCCCCCCCCCCCCAACAAAAAAAGTTCGTACGCGTTCTTAAAGATGAAAGATAAAGAGCGTTAATATACAGTTTTCAACAGGAAAATGTTTTAAATTTGAATACCAAGCAAATTTCCTTCTGAACTTAAAAAAGATAATCTGTTAAAGCGCATTATTCTAACTCAATGACATGACCTTTCACTGCCTTAAGCCGGGTACACATTTAACGCCTCAGTGGGAGAAAAACTTATTCATAAAATAGCCTTTTTATGGGTTAAACGTGGATCAACAGAACTTAGAGTCAACCTCCCGAACCGCTGGCCTAAAGGCTGAGATTTTACCACTAGGCCACAACAACTTCCTATGTGATACACGTAACTCTAACTTGATAACGTTTGGTCTTCCACTAGATCCATGCCTTGTATGCTGTGAGGCTAGAGACTAAAAGGCTTACGTATAGGGCCAATCTTGGTAATCTGATCCACAGAAGTGCACGCGATCGTTCCGACTGTGGCCACAACCTAGAACAGAACCGCAACAACAACACACATCGATTGAATCATCAACTTGCATTGATTTACAATGTATAGAAGCGGTCAAAAAACTCTACAGTAAACAGTACTGCATTTATACAAAAATTGAGATGCAGAGCTATTGACGGCCAGTTTAAATAAATGTTTCAAAACAACATAAAAGTAAAAATAGGCGGAATAAAAGAACAAACAAGAATAGGACAAAAACTTTCTGATTGGATATTCGCCAAAACATTTTTAAAATTATTTTTGGCGGGGGCGGGGGGGGGGGGGGCTTAAAAGTTCATTGACATTTTATCAAATAGTACCAACATAAAAATGAAAAGAATCTTTTCATGAAAACATAATGTGAAAAACAAAGAAGTTTTAAAGTCAACTTTATAAAATGACACCAGCTAAGAGTTTTTTTTCCCCACGATTTTGAAGAAAAGCTAAAACCAGCTATTATTTACCAGAAAGGGGAAGTAACCCTTGGTCTTGTCTTTCTCGATGGCGAACCGGAGCGTGTCCGCATGCATGATGCCCTCCCTGTCCGTCCAGAGCCGCTTCAGCCTGACGCCGGCCACCTCGCTGACCCGCTCCAGGCCTGGGTGCGCCTAACACGAGAGGCATCGGGGGGATTTACGACATGAGAACAAGAACATTAACGGCCCTTTCCCATGTCGTGTAAACCATGCTCTTGTAAGCCCGTTTCTCATAACTCATATCCCACGATGGGGAAACTCCGTAACGGCTTCAGACGCGTGATCGGTTTTCGCCTTGAAGTGAGCATTCCTTGGTAGTATGTAAAAATTTTGCTCTGAGTCCCCGGTCCAGAAAAAAGCCCGGATTTTTCCGTGCGGAATATGTGACATGTGAAAAGGCCCTAAGGCTAAGTATAATTATTTGGTCAACCGGCTCAGCTTTTCCATGCACTTTTTTGGCTTCCAGATGGTGAATTGCCCATTTCAAAGAATGTGATAGATAAGTACATAAAGACATGATTTGTTTCGAAAGTCTTCAGTGTAGAAAACGTGTTTTACTTTAGCATGGGAAGCGGGTCATGTTAACGGACCATAAGACACGTAACCAAAAGCCAATAGTTTAGTAGTTTAGGAAACTCATCCTGTCAGCAGTGTTTCAACTATTTCTCCTTTACTCATCTGTCTGCCTCTCTCTTCCTCTCTCTCTGTCTGTCTTTCTCTCTTCCCCCCTCTCTCCCCTCCCTCTCTCTATCTTTCTCTCTCCCCCTCTTCCACTCTTTCTCTCTCTCTCTCTCTCTCTCTCTCTCTCTTCTGTCTTTCTCTCTCTGTCTGTCTTTCTGTCTCCTGTCTTTCTCTCTGTCTGTCTTTCCTTCTGTCTTTCTCTCTCTCCTCTCTCTCTTTCTATATCTCTTCTGTCTCTCTCTGTCTTTCTCTCTTCTGTCTTTCTCTTCTGTCTTTCTCTCTCTGTCTTTCTCTTTCTTTCTTTCTTTCTTTCTTTCTCTCTCTCTCTCTCTGTCTTTCTCTCTTCCCTCCTTTCTCTCTTTCTCTCTCTCTTTCTCTCTTTTCCTATCGAAGGCCAACTCACCTGCTCAGAGCAGTAGGCCATGAACTTGTCCTGTAGCTCCCACTCCGGCACGTTGGCCATGGTTTCTTTCAGGTGGTCTAACATGGTACGCTTCGCAGCTACCATCACCGTCAGCAGAGCCTCCGTGGTGGTGGTCTAAGTGCCAACAACAACACACCGCATACAGCATCAGTACCAACAGAAACGAACATTAGATCGGTTAGTAGCAACAGCAACACCAACCATAGCTTCAGTAGCAACAGCAACAATTACAGCTTCAGTAGCAACAGCAACAATCACAAAGTCACCAACAGCAGAAGCAATAACAGCACAGGGATAATGATAATTGGTTTTTTTTTGTTGATTGTAAAGGGCATTATGATGATGATAATAATAATAATGATGATGATGATGATGATGATGATGATGATGATGATGATGATGAAGATGATGAGGATAGTGGTGCTCCCACCTGTAGCATACCGCCTCCACCAGTCATCCCTTTGCCGAAGAAATGGAAGTCTATGGGGAGATCCATAAGGTGAGCGAGCCAGTTCATGACAAGCATCTCTAGCTCAGTGATGGCTGGACAATCAGCCTGGACAGAGGAAGTCAATCATTCAGATGTACCAGCTATCAAGTTGATATAAACTAGGTCAAGAAATTTTTATAGTAAAGTAACATTAGGTGTCTTAGACGTTATACAACTGTTTTGATATTTATTGGGGTTGTCTAGAATGTTTTATTAGGATATTTGTGCAATTTATATAAAACCATTTAAAAGATTAGTAACAACGACATCACACTTAATAATAGCAACAGCTGCAGCAGCAGCAGTAGTTAGCAATAGAAGTAGTAGTAGTTGTATTAGTTAGCAGCAGTAGTAGTAGTAGTAATAGTACTAGTAGTAGTAGTAGTAGTAGTAGTAGCAGCAGCAACAGTAGTAGTAGTAATAGTAGTAGTAGTAGCAGTAGTTGTAGTAGCAGTAGTAGTAGTGAAGTAGTAATAGTAGTTGTAGTAGTAGCAGTAGCAGTAGTAGTAGCAGTAGTAGTAGTAGTTGTAGTAGTATTATAGTAGTATTAGTAGTAGTAGTAGTAGTAGTAGTAGTAGTAGTTGTAGTAGTACTAGTAGTAATAGTACTAGTAATAGTAGCAGTAGTAGTAGTATTAGTAGTAGTAGTAGTGAAATCGTGTGTTGTTTTTCTAACATCTGCGCCCTAACTTATTCGTTTACCATAAAATAATCTACGTGACCAGTCCTGTTGTTTACTTAATCTATGTTTTAGATTTCCTAAGCAAACAGAAAATTTGCTGGACTTACCCACGTAAAGCCCACACATCCAAGTCCGTCGCAGAGCATAGATCCAAGAATACTGGCATACGAACCGCCGGCAGGTAGCAGCGAGTGATGTTTGGGGCTCTGCCACTGCGCCAGCTAAACTTTCATTCCGTCACAGGTATACAGGACATGGTTATATTATGAAGAAACACAGGAATTAGATGAGGAAAATGGAGAAGGAATCGACAGGTTTTTTCCCCCACAGAGATAGTTACATAAAAAGCAAACACACAAAAAGCGTGGCAATGTGTGTGTTTTTCTCTAAATGTTAAATTTAGATTAAGAGAACGTAGATTAAAACAGTTGGTTGGTTGGTTGTTTGATTTTTACCGTCTCTTTTCAACTATAAGGTTATATCAGAGACGGCGCTGGCGACAATTGAAAGCGTGCTGCCACACTGTGATGTACGGAGCGCTGCATAAACCACAGCCAGTCACATTATCCTGAAACCGGGCCGACCAGGCTTAGCACTAAATCCGTAATGCCAGACACCAGGCGGATCAGCTACTAATACCAATTTTAAAGTCCTTGGTTTGACTCGGGAGGGGATCGAACCCGTACCTCCCGATCTCTGAGCGAGTGTCTTTACCGCTAGGCCACATAGCCGGTATAGATTAAAATAGAAAAGAAATGAAAGGTTTAGTCATTGAATAACCGATTTTTTTAAATAAGAGGGTCTTTAATGTTTTCGATGGATGGGATACATTCGCTTCTTTAAAATGCATTCGAAGATAAAGTATTAAGAATCATTATTTCCTTATATGACATAGAACTTGTGGTTGTGTATAGGCTATAATAAAACCGCTACAAAATGTGAATTATGCTAGTTTGGTTCCTTTTCTTTCCTGCACCGAGTGAATAAAAGTAAAGATTTTTTTAAAGTTTGTTATGTTTGGTTAAAAATTTGAAGATATGTTTTCACGTAAGTTTTTTTCCTTCTGAATTTACTATTATTCATGAAAGCAGCTGTAGGGAACCCTTTTGATTTAATCTATTCTGACAGTTTTAAGAGTCTTTTCTGAATACGCCCTTTTTGTGTGATGCGATTGAAAGTCGTATTCATATAAATATACAATTATGACCTACGGTATTTGTGTTTAGTTGATAATGTAGGAAAAATTATTGAAGTATTTATAAGGACAGAACTACAAAGCCAAGCTGGAGGCCAAGCTGGAGGACACAGGGCGTTTACCCATTACTTGTTCAAAGAAAGCACTAAATAAGCCTGCGTGAAGTTCTAGGGGCAAACACGCCTGAGCAGGTATAGGAATGGTCGAAGAGGATAAAGTGGCCGCAAGCGGGGCTTTTTTATGGTTAGTCGGTTGTTTGAATTTAACCGTCTCTTTTCAACTACAAGGTTATATCAGAGACGGCGCTTGGGACAACTGAAAGTGTGCTGCAAGACTGTGATGTAAATAGCGTTTGCATACACCACACCCAGTCACATTATCCTGACACCGGGCCGACCAGGCTTAGCACTAAATCCATAACGCCAGACACTAGGCGGATCAGCTGCTAATACCAATTTTAAAGTCCTTGGTTTGAGTCGGCCGGGGATCGAACCACGCACCTCCCGATCTCTGAGCGAGTGTCTTACCGCTAGGCCACAGAGCCAGTGATCTTTTTATGTGCATGGTGATGGAGACAAGACAAGTGATAGATCAATCTATCTTTGACACTTTCTTTTCAATCTATTTCAATTCTATACAGTCTTTGAAGGGATACACCTTGATAGTATTTCTTTCTGAATCAATTTTTGCTTTGTAATTGCATCTCTTATAATGCGTAGTGTCTGTGTTTGAATCTCTTATCATCAAATTTGATGGTAGACAAAGTATAACACACCCCTGGGAAGATGTACTGCTTGATTTCCTTGTAAACATCGTCCATACCGACGCCATCCCTGGGAGGAATCTTCGGCATCTTACGGAACAAGTAACCCTGGATAGCTTGGTGGTTTACCTGTACATCATAGCGGAACATGCTTTTAAAATGCACTGATTCTAGCTAATTTTGTTAAGGAAGGTATAATTATATTTTAGCTCTAAAAATAGGGAGGAAACAAGTGAGGTGTCGGCTTTACGCCTTCGTCAGACAGGGAAAAAAAGTGTAAGACACTTACATACATGGGCACAGGACTTACAATAAAAGAAAAGAATAATATTACTATAAACAATATCAAATATGTATGAATGTATGATGAGATAAAATAAATAAATGAAATTTACCTAGAAATCTAGATATAAGTCTATATTCTTGAAAAGGGGGAGAGATTCTAGGGGGAAGGGGCCTGAGGAACCACGAAAATTGTAAGGTTATTACTATAGAAAGAAATGAAAAGAAATAGCTATGAAAATCGAGAATTATTTACATAAAAATGTATGAATTAGATCTAGATCTATCCGGAATGAAATATACAGACAAAGAATGACTTATCTTCTGTCCAGCGTAGATCTCGTAAACAAGGAATCGCAAACGATTCTAGTGTACGCCCGAACAAATAAATCTAGCTTAGGAGACTAAATAGTGTTGTTTTATGATAAACTTCTCTTGTGTGTAAAATTCAAAAGGTGGACCCCCTAGGCGAGCTCTTTTGCGGGCGTTCGCAGTTCATTAGAAACAACTCTAGAGGTTCATCTAGATCTAAGCCTAAGGACTCGCCAATGCCCAAGGGGAATTACTATCAATTATTTTTTCAAACTTCTCGTAACAGCTCTATAATATTATGGTTTGACGTTTCAACAAGGCATTTAAACAATATATACACCGTAATAAGCTTACTTATAAATTAATTATCGTTATGCCGGAGTGTCAAGAGACAATTTCATTTGCAAAACCTGCTAAGTCATCATATGTGAGCTAATTTGAAAAAAAAACCATATAAAAACGGGCTTTCCTTTCAGTTTAATTTTTATTGACTTATATGAAAAAAGTTTTAGTTATATTTTCTTCAAAAACGATCATGAAGTGGTCCATAAAAATGTTACTTTTAGACAGCACTTAGAAGATCTCCATCAGCAACATACAATTGGTAATGACTCAATATTTTTGAAAAATGGACTTAGCTCGTCTTGCAAGTGAACTCCTCTTGTATTGTCTCCCCCGTTTCACCCAGCGCTGGATGATTAGTTCGTATTTAGGTCTCTGAATTTCGTTTGAGCTTGTCATTTTAAAAAAGATTCAGTATAATTATGTAATGCTCAATTTCAATGCTTTTTGCTTTGGATTTTCATAAGTCAAACAAAGGAACTGATGTAATTTATTCCAAATCCGTTATTAACGACAGTTTTATCATTCACATTAAATGACACATTAGGGTAACTTAAGTTTAGAAAGAAAAACATTTGCATGCTATACTGTAAAAAAAAACAACACAGCGTTTGTTTTGATTTTCATAGTGCACCAGTAAGCCACCGGGCAAAAAACATTAATTTAATTGCGCAAATGACTCAAATAGATATAATTATGTATTAGAATTAGATGCGTTCTGTGCAATTTATGAATACGACAATACAGTAGTATAAGCATAGGCCTTAAAGCTATCGCCGGGTTTGTTTTTTAGATCTATTATATTATAATTTGACCCCACACTAGACAGCGGCAAACGAATTTGTCGAGTGTTTCACAATTCACCATAAAAAACTGAAATATTTTGTTGCTGTCTCTTGATGATGGCTCAACCGGCAGGAAATAAGCTACCGTGCCAGTTGTCTCGAATTCAGTTCACAACGCGAGTAAAACTTAAGTGTTTTATATTCCTTAACTACCCTAAAGGAAACTAATTTTGGCTCAAATTAAATTCAAAAGTAAAACCAAAGCTAAGGACGTCCAAG